>JAVGVS010000108.1:0-47500 GCA_032718565.1 Distichodus sexfasciatus
CTCTTTGGGAGGGTCTGGGTCTTGATTGGGGGGTACAGTACCCCCCAAAATTCGAACCATGCCGATGGGTCAAATGCAGAGGTCACTTTTGGTTGTGTTGCACTGTGAGCTGTGTTCACATATAATCACTCTCTCCCGAAAGAAAGAATATATCAAGATATGTATCATGTATAAAAATATTGCAAAATTATTTTTAGGCGTATCCAAAAGTGGACAATTTAACCTGTACTGCTGAGAGCATCGCCTAATGAAATTCCACACTCTTTAAACTTTTGAATTTCTTTGAAAATCGATTGATTAATCAGAAAAACTGATAGACTGTGAAAATAATGGTTAGTCACAGCCCTAAAGGAGATAAAAACAGGAGGAGCGTGCTGTAGAAGAGGAGGATGGGGAAAGTGCTGCATCTGGGCGAGGAGCAGGAGGAGCAGGAGGAGAGAGAGACGGGCTGATTTCATTAGCTCTGAATATGGATTGTGATTTTGGAGCGTATTTCATTAGGAGGGAGATGTCAGACTCGTGTTGGAGCTGCTGTTGCTGCTGCTGCTGCTGGGCGAGATGGAGAGAGGAAACTTCATTTCTGAACAACTTGTGTAAATGGGAAATTTTTCAATTTGGGCTCGAGGAGGCAGCCGGAATGCAGTGTTTTGGGGAAGGTGATGGCTTTGCTATAGCCGCCAAATGGAGGTCTCCAGAAACGTATTACCTCAGGCCAAAAATGGGAAAAAACACGTTTTCCTTCCACACACACACACACACCTGCACCGAGGCTCAAGACTATATAGACACAGATGGAGACGAAGAAAGAATACAAATCAAGTCTGGCTGAGAGGACGCATGGTTTTCTCCTCCTTGTCTGGACACGTAAAAGAACTTTCTACAGAGTCCCAATCCATACGTTCACGATATTTACAGTTACAACTAGAGATGATATCGGAATCATATCAGAATCGGCCAATAACTGCTCCTTTTAAAGTCGTCAATCAGCATCGGACCGATATTTATTTGCCCAATATTTCCAGATGATATCTGATGACATGTATTGTACGTGGGAAAGGTAGCACTTGTGCCAGGTATGTGCCGAGGTGGGATTTTATACGGCCCGCGACTTCCGTCTTAAAATGTATGGTGTTATTTTGTGTGAAAAATCTGAGCACGCTTGGAACGTTCACCAGCAAAATCTCTCTGCAGGCACTCAGTTTAATTAACTTAGCGAATGTGAGCTCACACATGGGCCGTGTCCTGAGTCGTGTACTGCTGCACTTAATAGTATGGTAGGTAAGGCGCTCTTATCATACTTTTCTATGTGGTAGTATGCATCTCAGGAAATAGCCGAGGTTGTAGCGGCTCTCTACGCACTAGGTAGTGCACCAAATAATCTGCAAAAAATACACGCAACCCTTCCATGCATTAATTATGATGTATTTATCCAAAACAAATGAAGGCATGAAATATGCATGTGTGACGTTCGCATCGACCCAAACGCAGAGCTTCAATCAAAGGGTCCAGTAAAGGCAGTCACGCGAGGCAAACAGATACAAAAATCATAACAGGAATAATCTAAAGCTGAAACTGAGCGCAACATGTCAAAACCACTCGGTGTCCCACTACAAAAACACAGTCAATATATTGTCCCAAGTCCCAAATATAGAAGCAGGGCTGGGCAAACGTTAACCGAACTAAACCTACCCGCTACCGGGTTATCAGTAGTAATAATAAATACAACAAAAAGACACTAAACACTTTCTACCTCCATATATACTCTATATAGATATATAGATATACAGATATAGATAGGACCGCTGGAAATGTATTGGTTACACAGTTGGTCCTGTGATCAGAGGGTCGCCAGCTCGAGCCACGGACCAGGAACGGTACCACTGAGGTACTCATGAGCAAGGTAATGTCCCCCAAATATATCTGGAATCACAGTCTGCACTGATCTCTGTAAATCATGCTGCTGCAGCTTCTCAGAAACGAGTTTTTCCCACCAAACGTCTGTGCCGTGTGATAAGCTCCGAGTTCCATATCACAGCGGTATCAGCTTATTTTTGAATGTACACATGGACTTCAGGTCATCAGTGACTGCTGTAAACTTCAGCAGGAGATATCACCCTCACAGTCATGAAAAAACCCCCTAAAGCAGTGGCTTCACCTGCGTAGAGCATAACCAGGAGTTTGTGATGTAGAATTCAGTGTTAGGTTAGTAGGGCTGGGTAAAAAAATAATAATAATAATCGATTCACCGATCAATATCGATTCTCCTTCGAAAAATACGATATCGATTCAAAAATTCGCGGATCGATCTTTTCCTGCGGCTATGCACTACTTCTCGCGACCGCGCAAGGAGAGCTATAAAAATGTGAGACCGGCGAAACCCAAACCAAATAGAGCCATGGTTGAAGCTCCTCCGCTCAAAGGCCGATGTTTGGCAACACTTCGGTTTTAAAACAAGTTATTTTATAACCAAGCAAAACTAGTATTGACGCAAAGAAATATCTAAATAAATCGATATCGAATCGAATCGAGAATTGAATCGGATCATGACCTTGTGAATCGGAATCGAATCGATTCAGGAAATCAGCAACGATACCCAGCCCTAGAGGTTAGTGTTCTAGTAGAGACTTCTTCTCGAGATGTGTGTGCGCGTGTGTAAATTAGCACATAAACGGAGAAAAAGGTGAAAGGGAGGACCTGAAATAAGGATCCTTTTAGAAAGACGGTCGTTGCAAGAAAAACACACAAAGAAAAAAAAAGGTGCGTGAAGATGGAAGTTGTTGGACAGCAAATAATCAACAAGCTCAAAAAACCTAACTGTCTCCAACGTGGAAACGTGGGCCGTTGTAATTTGCTTGTTAAAAAACAACACCCGTTATTTTCTGCCGTACCTCCAAGCAGAATTCTAAACTTCTCCTGCTTTCCGAATCTCTTCATTAAGATGGACTGCTTAGTGGTGCCGGGCCAGACCCTCCGCAGGGACGCAGCCAAATCCCTACATCAGCGTCCGTCTCCCCAAATGAATTTATTTTAGCACAAGCTCAGGTACTATTCCAGCTTTCACAGAACACCTGGCATTCTCACATACCCACACACACCCAGGCTCTCACACACACCTCATGACTGTGCATTCTTCCCTCATCTCCAGCATAACTCAACAGCTCATTTGAAGTCTCATTACATTTGATGTAGTGTAACTTGGGGGTCAATGTTATGATGTGTGACATCACCATACTTCATAATATCATATCTTGGACCAATCTAATTCCCTTAGAATTATCCAAAGATTGTCATTTTTGGCGTATTTGTACTTGAGCAATCTTAAAGTAATCTTAAAGTTTGGTTTCTGTCTTGTCTTTTGTGATCTGTCAGTAAATTCCCCCCATACAGTATACTGTATATGAGAGTGATTATTTGTCATTGTGAACACACCACAGCACAGCACACAGTGAAACACAACCAAATGTGACCTCTGCATTTGACCCATCCCTGAAGGAGCAGTGGGCAGCTAACAAGGGCAGCGCGCGGGGAGCAGTGCTTGGGGACGGTACCTTGCTCATGAGTAACCTTGCTCACCTCAGTGCTAACTTTACCGGTCCAAACCTGTTACTGTTACGCCACCAACTGCCGCCATCTACATGGCATTCATATGGAAATGTACTGTACCTTATTGTTTATTTACATATTTGCACTATTTTTATATTTATACCTATTTTCTTATGACATCTTATCGTACTATTTGCTCTTTGCTGGTTAGATGTTAAACTGAATTTTGTTGCACTTGCACGTATTACATTACACTTGGCAGAAGCTTTTATTCAAAGCAACTTACAGTAAGTAGAACATTCAAGCTTGGTTCAAGCTGTTGTGACACAAGTTGTAGCTCCAGGAGTGATGCAGGTGAGACTACATTTTCCAACAAGTACTGCATGCATGCCTAGAAGTCTTATTTGGTAAAGTAATGCTTCTGTTCTGTCCATTTCAGGTCTACGTTTGGAAAAGTTGTTCTGGGCTCTGTCCTTATAAATGAAAATGAACAATTATTTAAAAAATCCTCAAAATAAAGTAATTTTGAATACTTTTCCCATGTCTGTTTGCTTTCATGAGCTATTGGCATTTCTTGGGTTTTACTGATGTTTTCCTCTACATGTTGTAGACTTCCAAGATTTTTTTTAAATTATTATTATTAAACTAGGCTAGTTCTAATTCAACGCACGCTTGATGTATACAACTTAATTCATTACACCTAAAACTTTAGTTTCTGCTTTTGGCTTGCAATGCTGGTACAGAATGAGATATTCTCTTCTGATGTAAACTTGCACCATTACTCTGTGGGGTGGTGGTCCAGTAGTTAGGATACTAGACTAGGGGTAGGCAATGCAGGTCCAGCGTTCTGGAGGTTTTCCCATCCTGCCTGATCAGTCTCTTCTGGTGGTTATCTACCTGAGACGCCAACGTCCAGGCCGTGGCAGTCACGTTTAGCTCTGAAGCGGTTCCTGTACAGCTGAGGAAGAGCGCGGTAAGTCAGGAGGTCAGGAGCTACCGGTCTTGGTCATCAGGCAAGTGTTAAGGTTATGAGCCGTATTAGTGAGACATTATGTTGAAAACTCTTGCCTCCAATAAATTCTGATTCTACAGACATTGCTGTTACTCAGCCATCACAGTTCTCACCTGCTGGATGAAGATGTGGGACGAGTAAAACCCAACACGCTCAGCTAATTTAGAAACACAACATCCTTCCTGTAAGCACTTCACTTCTGGGTCACCCTCTGCATTCTGGCAGCATCCCCACTCCCTCCCTCCTCCTTTCCGTAGCTCCCTCCTCCCTCCATCCCTCTCCACTTTCCTCCATTTTCTTCCAACCTCGGGATGGAGGGAAGAAAATGGACAAGGAAAAAGAGGAGGAGAGGAGGAGTTCACACTCATCCTTCACCCAAAACACCAGAGATATCAAGAAGGAAGGAAGAAAAGAAGGAAAGATAGAAACAAAGAAAGACAGTAAAAAGCAAGCAACAAGAAAGAATGTATGTCAGTGAGGAAGAAAAAAAGAAAATGAACAAGAAAGAAGAAATGAAGGAAGGAAATAAAGAAAGCAAGGAAAGAAAGAAGGAGGGAAAGGAAAAAGGAAGGAACGAAAAGTAAGAAGGAAGGAAAGAAAGGAAGGATGGAAAGAAAGAAAGAAAGGAAAGAAAGAAAGGAAGGAAAGAAAGGGGAAGAAAGGAAAGAAAGAAGGAAGGATGGAAAGAAAGAATTGAAAAAAAGGAAGGCAAGAAAGATGGAGGGAAAGTAAGAAAGAAAGGAAAGAAAGAAAGAAAGAAGGAAGGAATGTAATAAGGAAGAAAAGAAAAAAGAAAGGAAGGATGGAAATAAAGAAAGGAAGGAAAGAAAGAAAGAATAAGAGGAAGAAAGGAAAGAAAGAAGGAAGGATGGAAATAAAGAAAGAAAGGGTTAAAATAAAAAAGGAAGGAGAGAATGATGGAGAGAAAGTAAGAAAGAAAGGAAACTAATAAAGAAATAAAGGAAAGAATGAAGGAAAAAAGAATGAAGGAATGAAAGTAAGAAGACAAAGTGAGAATGTTTCCAGCTGTGTTGCCGGTGTGTGGGAATGTGTGGTGAATGTAGCTGTGCAGGAGGAGACGAGGCCAGCGTTCTCAGCTCTGCACTCCAACATTCCTCCATCAGCCGTCTCTTTAAATGTCTCTTTTCCTCTGTAAATGTCATTGGGCCTGTCATTAGGCTCGGCATGGCGCCACTCTGGCCTTTGGAAGCGTCTCAAAATCACCGTGCGGCAGGAAACGTCTCGGCGAAAAGCCATTGTTATGGCAAAGTCATGCTCGTTTGGTCGAGTTGATCACAAGACAATAACCATTTCATATTCACGGTACGTGGCAACATTAACGGTGAGCATTTCTGCATTTACGAAAAGTTACAAAAATGTTGAAAATGTTCATCAGCAGCGCTCTGTTCCACAACAACTTTACAGGTTCGGCTAAGTGTTGAAGCCACAGACTTAATTCTGAATGCAACAGTGAAACGTCTGTGAAAATCAGTCAGTTCAGGTCCAAACTACACAGGTCCTAATCTGGACTCATAATGTACAACCAGATCAGTGAGGGATTATTTGTCATTGTGAACACAGCACACAGTCCATCACAACACAAACGCGAGCTCAGCATTTGACCTGTCCATGACGGAGCAGTGGACAGCTTTTTTATGGCAGCGCCCGGGAGCAGGGCTGAGGTGAGAAAATGAGGAGGAGGAGAAGGAGGAGCGGCAAAGTTCACACTCACAATGAATGAAAGATTGAAGGAAGGAAAGAAGGAAGGTTAAAAAAAAATTCAAAATAAAGGAAGAAAAGAAAGAAAGAAAGAAAGAAAGAAGAAGAATTTCTAACTGGAATGTATGAGGTCAGATTCTGCTGGTTTGACGGAGGGACGTTTAGGGGCGAACCCAGAACTCACACACACGGCACGGTGTAATTAATAAAGCATGCTGTGAGTGTGTGTGTCCGTGTGTTTGTGACACCTCCGTGGAGGAAGGCTGTTGGTCACACAGCTTTCTTTATCTAAACAAGGGTGTGTGTGTGTGTGTGTGGGGACAAGCAGGTGCCAGAGCAACATAAATCTGCCTTGGGTATTGGATTCCAATTCGAGCTTGTTTTAATTGTGTTACACTTTTCACTGACATCGTTCTCCTGAGTCAGAGGGAAGCTTTACTGCCCCCCGAGTGTTTACCTGCTGACCGCACGACTAGAAACACCTTTATTTATTCATTTATAACCTTTAGTGTGAAGCTGAGTGATTATTTGTCGTTGTGAACACAGCACAGCACAGCACGCACAGTACACCGCAAGAAATCCCATCCAAGAAGGAGCAGTGGGCAGCACCCAGGAGCAGTGGCCTGGGGACGGTACCTTGCTCATGAGTACCTTAGTGGTACCTTTACCGGCCCGGGTCTGGTACCGGGTACTGGGACCGGTGCCGCTGATCACATAGGGATTTGATTTATAAAGTCTTTGTCACGGGTGCTGGAGGAAACGTCGAGCCCTCGAGCAGCCGGCCGACAGAGAAAGCAACGTTTCCCTATTCCCGCACTAACAAAGATGGACACGGCTCTCTCACAGATGCTGTGTGTGTCTGTTTGGCTGGACATGCGTGTGTGTGTGTGTGTGTGTGTGTGTGAAGGCAGTGTGACAAATGAAGAGCTGAGGGGTATGCAAGCGTGTTTCAGATATGTCTATAGTGAATTCACGCACACACACGGACACGGACAGTGTGTTTTGGCACAGTCTCTAAATTACACCGCTGACTGCTTCCAGGCTCTCTTAAAATCAGATTATTGGCTTTTTTATTGTTATTACCAGATCCCTAATCAAATAAAAGGGAGGACAGTGATGCTGGTCCAGTTGTTTCTGGACGACTGCAACCCTCCACTGGCTGAATCTCCTTTGAAGGCGAGTAGAGCATTTCTACAGAAGTAGAACACAGCTGCAGTAAGAGTCTACAAATTCTCACACATATAACACCACATGAGCAGCATGAGGTTGATAACCCTAACGCTTCAACCTTCAACCTTTAGGAGAGCTCAACATGCCAAGTGTGTGAATTTTTGCCTTCTTCAATAAACTTTGGATAGGAATGAGACACAAGTCGGTGAAATCTAGGGAACGTACCCGTGTAATCATCTGAGTAACTCGTGTTTTTGTGCAGTAAAGTGTATTTGACCGTATTCCACAGGTCAGCCCATTTCCATCTGCAATAAGCACATCTGTTTTCAGAATAGGCCAAATGTGACCCTCCACGGCAAAACCAGACGCTTGTCGCAACGGAGGTTTCCGAGAAAAACGAGCGTTTATGTTGCATGGGGTAAAATGTGGGATTTTTTGTTTTTAGTGTTTTAAAACAGTGGAAGGTCTATACTGTACTGTTGTGAATAAATTTGGCTGAAAAACTTACCCTTTCCATCCTAAAAACGTGACTTTCTTGAGGTGAGAAATTCAATTCCAGCAGAATGTTAAAAGTTTCTGTTTTGACCGCTCTACTTCAATATTTACGCTAAATCCACTGGTTGACTAGCGTGAAGGTATCGTTTTAATAACTCAATTAACATAACATAACTCAATTTTGAAAATTTGCGACAAGCGACTGGTTTTGCCGTGGAGGGTCAGAAATGTGACATTCAAGTTTTGTAGCTGTGACATGAAAACTGAGTGGAAAGAGTTGAACTAAAATGGATTGAAGTGAATGGGGAAAGAACGAGGGATGATAAAAGTAAGACGAGTGCGTGTGGTGAAATCCTGGAGGGTCTGAAATGATCGTTTGACATGTTTGTTCCTGAGCTCAAACAGACGTTGAAATGAAAGAACAATCAGCCAGTATAAAGTGACGTTATAATACCTACGATGTCTGACCAATATTTTCATTTATCATTGAACCTAAGTGTCGTAGTAGATGATGTATCGTTACACCCCTAGAGCTGTGCTTTCACAACAACAAAGTTTCAGTCCCGTTCCACTCCATTAGCAGCAGACAGACAGGTTGTCTCTGCTTTTTTATCAGGTTTAAACTCAGCTCCGGTGTCTCGGTTTCCGCAGTCTTAACATCCTTCATTGTTTATGAGTGTGCTGCATTAATCATCAGCACGTCAGGATCTTTTGTCTCCGAGGACGGATCTCTGACACGGAGCGACGCGGCTCTCAGCTCCACGCAGCCGTCACACTCCTCTAAAACCAGAAGCGGTGTGAAGCGAGGGATTTTTGATCAGAGAGTATGTGACAACGTCTTTGAGAAGCTTCTAAACTTTATGCAGTTTGCAGCTGTCTCTTTTAATAAAAGTAGAACTCCTGTTAAATATAAAGTCACACTACGATATGTGTGACGTCTGATCCACGTTATCATTTTGGATCGACGCTGTGGGCTTACTGATCACCGAACTGATGTATCGAGGCAGGCTGATGTATCATTACACTCCTGGAGTTTGTTTAAGAGTAAATGTGTTTATCTGTCACACTGGAACATTTTGGAACACACTGGAATCATATCGGAATCGGCTGAATTTTTTTTTTAAGTCATAAGCATCGGACTGATGCTTGGATTTGTCTGATATTTTCATATATTTGAAGACGTGGGAAAGGTGCCAGGCATGTCCACAGATTTTATCGGTCAGAATTTTACACGACCCGCACCTTCTGTCTTAAAATGTACGGCGTTATTTTGTGGCAAAATTCTGAGCGCGCAGTGGAACGTTCACCAGCACAATATCTCGGCTTTACGCGCTCAACTCTGCCTGTATGTAAATTGCGTGTTTGTCTCACATAGCGAATGTGACACACTTAATAATATGGTAGGTAAGGTGCTCTTATCATACTTTTCTATGTGGTAGTATGCATCTCAGGAAATAGCCGGGGTTGTAGCTTAATGGCTCTCTATACACTAGGTAGTGCACATGGAGAGTCACACCCACCCTATTTGACTTGGTACACTAGATAGGGTGGGAAGTGACTTTTTCTTAAAATGTTGTGCACTACGCTGGAAATGCTCGTTATTCGTTTTCTCATTTTGCTTTTGGAAACACTTTTTAAGGTTCTGAAAAATGCATGAAGGAATGATACCTGCGTTGAACTGTCCTTTAAATGGCTAAATGTGTGTGAAGCGTCCCTGATTAAACGAGCCCCGTGCAGCCAGAGTGAGATAAACGATCAGTGTGTTCGTCTGTGAGGCTGAAACTCGTAACGCGTCTTTTATTAAACTCCACTTTCCCTCGTCCATTTGAGAGAGAGCACACGAAATGCGGCCGTATTTACCAGCAGCACGCCTGGCCGAATAATTAGCTTTATTAAGACGATGATGACGAGGAAGAGGAAGAGAAGGAGGATGAAACTGAGGTCCATTATGCTCTCGCAGCGTGCGAGCTGGAGCTGATGCTGGGTGTTAACGATCTAAAGCAACACACACATGAAGGCACAACGCGTGCACACACACAGACACACACAAATACACTCAAACACACACACACTCTGCCAACAGCTAAAACTGCCAGTCATCTTCTCTGAACCAGGCATAAACAAAGGCTTTAGAGCGAGTCTCGGAGATTTAAACCAGACGTTACTGACGCTGCTCATCAGAGAAATCCAAGTGAAAAGGAAGTTACAAACAAGAACAGGAAACTACACAGTAAATTCTACTGAGCCAACACACGACTCATTTACACCACTGAGATTCATTCATTATCCAAACCGCTTAATCCCTATATTATTAATAAGAAAGCATGACCCTCCGTCGAATCACGTCAACCAATCACAGAAGACCCCTGGCAACCAATCACAGAAGACCCCTGGTCTCATGAGATCAACCAATCACAGAAGACCCCTGGTCACATGAGAACAACCAATCACAGAAGACCCCTGGTCATATGAGGGGCAATTGGTGGCGTAACGGTAGGGTGTTCGCCCCGTGATCAGAAGGTCGTAGGTTCGAATCCATGGCCGGTAAAGTTACCACTGAGGTACTCATGAGCAAGATACCGTCCCCAAGCACCGCTCCCCGGGCGCTTGTTAGCTGCCCACTGCTCCTTCACGGATGGGTCAAATGTAGAGGTCACATTTCCTTGTGGTGCACTGTGCTGTGGCGTGTTCACAATGACAAATAATCAGTCAATTTCACATGAGAACAACCAATCACAGAAGACCCCTGGTCACACGAGAACAACCAATCACTGAAGACCCCTGGTCACACGAGAACAACCAATCACAACCAATCACAGAAGACCCCTGGTCACATGAGAACATCACTAGCAGCAATATTTTCATGTAAATGACACATGACAAATCGATCTGTGAAAAACGTCAATTTATGACCAAATTCAACATCAGTGATCTGGTTCTTGTTGCAAAGAACGTTCAAAATGCCCTCCTTTCACACAGACACAGTCACGAAGTCGCCTTCAAATTCTGGCAAAATCCTGAGTGCAACAGAATGAAATTCGGTCAAGATTTATTATGGGTGAAGCTATTTTTAGACTCGGTGTAAATAAAGTGTATAACACAAAGAGAATTTGCATAATTCTGACCGGCTTTTCAGAAGCAAACTATGAAGACGTTTTTTACACAACACTGCGCACTGGACTGAATTTCACTCTCTCTCTCTCTCTCTCTCTCTCTCTCTCACAGACGCCCGTCAAACAAGCGGCAGCCGTCCATTATGCCGTGGCTTTGCCTCGCCGTCTGCTCTCACACTTATTTACACAGATATTTCACTCAAACAATTACAGTCTTTCACAACATGATGCATTTCAAAGAAAGTGGACAGAGAGGAAGAGAGAGAGAAGGAGAGAGAGAGGAAGAGAAGAAGGGAAGGGGTGATGCATCCTCTCATCTCACAGCCTTATTTTCATATCACACGCTTTGGGAGCCGGCGTTCCATTTCTGTCTCTTCACTCACGCTCGTCTTGTGCAACATTTCCAGGCCTTTCCTGAGACATGAGGGGGACTTAAACTACAGAGCTGCGTCCACACACACACACACACGCACATCCCTACAGAAGTAAGAGGTGTATATCGTGTCTTTTTCATCTCTCTCCCTCCTTCCCCGTAGCCGCCCGCTGTAGCAGTGGGGATGAAACATTCATCTCAGATGTCAGAAATCTGGCCGCAAAGGCCATCTATTGATCTGTCAATATGTATCCATAATTCAGCGCTGCGTCCATTTTAACGGCCCGGCCGATACCTGCCCGAGCTGCTGTCGAGCTCCTGTCCGTCCTTCTTCATTCGTCTTCATTCCTCCGTCTCTCCACGGCATCCTCCCTCCCTCTCTTACAGTCGACCAACTTCTCTCTTGATAAATCTATCTGCAAAATTCATTTCTATCCCTCGCTCTCGTCTGCCTCTCTTCCTCCCTCTAGGGCTGGGCGATATCACCTCAAACCAATATCATTAATTGAAAATGTTCCTTCGATTATGATTAATAAACAATTATTTTGTGGGGTTTTTTGTTTGTTTTTTCACCTCATAGTTTGTACTGTAAATATCTCAAAAATTAAAGCTGGATATACAGTATTTTGCATGTCTTTTTAAAATTTTGTAAAAAATAATTATGATGACATCACATAATTTTATTATTATCGTTATTATCCCATCCACTTTGTCTCGCAAAAAAGCAATCACATTTACATTTTCTTGCAAAAATGGCTGTAGTTTATGAAATCATTAATTTTCAAGATTACGATACGTCGAGGTTCTGAATGTCGGTTTAAATTAAGGGTTGACCGATTATCAGCCGGGGTGTTTATGGGGGACCGATATGAGGCATTTTGCAGATTATCGGTATCAGTGTTTAATTTGAACCTTCACAGATAATAAGTAATAACAAGGTGCACTACTGTGGCGCCACTGCCGTCTCTTCTCTCTGTGCCATTGGCTCTCGACTCACTGCTTCATTTAATGTCCCGCCCACAACACTCTCTGATTGGCTATATGTCACACGAGTAGTAGCCAATCATCGCTGAAGCCCTGTTGTCACTCTCAACAGCGTTTCTTAATCCCAGTCCTCGCGGCCCACCGCTCTGCACATATTCGGTATTTCGCGCACTGTCGCACGCTGGTCCTACGTTGTTAATTAGCTAATCAGTAGCATCAGCTGTGCTGTGGGTCGGGATTGTCGAATCTGTGCAGAGCGGTGGTCCGTGAGGACTGGGATTGAGAAACGCTGACTCACACCACACTCACACACGAGCGCAGCGTGAAGCTCCGAGAAGGGGAAGAGGAGAGAGGAGAGTTTCAGCAGAACTTAGTGTTTGTAAAATTAAAAATTTTGACAGAGATTTTCTTTTTTATTGCATATCGGTTCCAAAATATCAGTTATCTTCCCCGTTAACTAGCAATAATCGGTATCGATATTAGAGATGTAGCCGATCCGATATGTGGATGGTATCGGTCAGATAACGCGCTCAAACGGCCGGATCGGGTATCGGTGGCATTGGGCCGTTCTATTGAGCTGATCTGTAAATGCGTGCATGCTCAATTCAGTATGCATGGGAAGTGGCACTGCGGTAAAGTAGAGCTGAAACGACCGTTCCAATAACTCGAATAATTCTATTACAAAAATGTTCGAGGAATTTTTCTAAAATTGAAGCTTGGTTTAATTCATTTTACTCACTAGAGCAGCTCCGTTCGAATTTCACACGGACGCTTAATAGTGACACACAGCGTTTTCAGTGGCGCGATCAAAACAAGACCTGATCCCTCTGTTTGTGAAAGTATTTGTGAGATGTTCCTGCACTAAAACAGAAGTAAATGAATAAAAACGCATAAATGACATTGTCGCGATGTAAACGCGCGCGTTCCGGAATAAACGATGGAAAAACGTTCATGCGCGCGATCATTTCCACAGCAGCGCGTGTTTATATCGAGAAAATGTCATTTATGCATTTACTTCTGTTTTAGTGCACGGAAGGGGATGGTGGGAAATGTAGTCCTCTGCAAAAGCAGCTCATTTTATAGGCCAAATTGGTTCAAAATGACAAACTTAAGTATTTCATTTCCAGTTGATCAATTTTATGATGTTATAGTGTAATCAATAAGAAAGAAATAACAAACAAATAACAAATAATTTAGCATATACATGTGTGTGCATTTATTACATTGTTTTAGTAGGAAAACAGTATTTAAATCAAGCATTTCTTTAAGCATAACAATAATCCCAGTCGTGTATTCAGACATTTTAAAGCATTATTTTATGTTTAAA
This sequence comes from Distichodus sexfasciatus, assembly GCA_032718565.1. Taxonomy (NCBI): domain Eukaryota; kingdom Metazoa; phylum Chordata; class Actinopteri; order Characiformes; family Distichodontidae; genus Distichodus; species Distichodus sexfasciatus. The sequence goes on from JAVGVS010000108.1 coordinate 13,737, forward strand.
AAAAGACTGTGACTATCGGATTTGTATCGGTACTGGCAGATATCCAAATTCACAATATCGGTATTGGTATCGGTATATGGTATTGGACGTAAAAAAGTGGTATCGGCCCATCTCTAATCGATATCAGCAATGAGAAAAAATCTGTCGGCCTCTAGTTTAAATTTTGATTAATTGCCCAGCCCTACCTACATCCCTCTCTCAATCTCTCAATCTGCGTCTCCCTCCATCTGAGGCGGAGAGATTTTCCCCACGTACCGTTTTGGAAGCCCCTCGGGGTGGGGCAGCTCGGTACAGGTGTCGGGGGGAGAAACATTCACGTCTGGGAGCTCCGATAACGACACGAGCCGACGGCCGAAAGCGAGACGAGAGAGAGTTTGAGAAGATCTAATTTTAAAAGCAGTGCGATGGGGGACGAGGGTGAAGTCGGGGCGATTTTTTTGGCTGTCATGCTGAAGAGGGGGAGCAATTAGGTGGGCAAAATAAAAAATAAAAAAATGTTGATAGGAGTCAGGAGTGTGTGGACGAGTCGTGCTTAAACCCCTGAATATAGCATAGCCTGGAGCTTGCCGTCAAGATGAGGCAGAGGCCCAGGATAACCCTGAATCTCACACACACACACACACACAGTCAGACCTTGGTGAAACTGTTCTAGAAAAGAGAGGAACTCACATACAAGTAGAGCTGCAGCTGTCGATTCTTTTTGTAATTGAACCAGTAACGCCAAACTTGAACTTTTGGTTTTAAAAAACTGCCAGGAGTGTTTTCCACAAAGCTAATTTGCACGTAAAAATATGGCCTTGATGCAAATTTGCAGCAACATTGCCAAATGTTAACGGTAACTGTTTGCCAGAAATTGTAAGGGAGGTCCCACAGGGTCGGCGGGATCCCGATGCACGGCTCTACTACGCTACCCCCTAAACTGACCCTCGGCAACCAAAAGCAAATCTTCTACCTTTTCAGTTCCTCAAATAAAACTGAAACTCTTCAAATCTCAACATTTTATGCTCATGAGGATCAGCCTCAAATACAGAAATGTCCTCACAGCCACAGAAACACAACGGAACTGACCTTGTTGTAGTAAAGACATACAACGCAATCTTGGTTAATACTTAAATACTATGAATACTTAAAATGTGCCCACACACACACACACACACACCGTTGCCAAGCTGTTTGGACACATTTAAAGCCTTTGCGTATCATCACAGGCTTTCTGGAGAAAGATGACACCAATATTTATTCAATTATTCATTAGCAAACAGATTTCTGCACCAGCCCTGCATAGTTACACACACACACTCAGGCGGGGCGATGGAGTGATGTAAGGGGACAGGACAAAGAGAAAGAACTTGTGGAGGAGAAAAAGAGAAAGAAAAGACAGCGACAGCCAGAGGGAAGTGAAGGGGGACGGTAAGAGAGAGCAAAGCAACAGAAGCGAGAGTAAAGAAGGGGAACACGGGGACGGGGCAGAAAGAGAGGGTAAAGAGGGAGGACACGGGGAAGTGAAGGAGGACAGTAAGAGAGTGTACGGGGGTGAGGTGGGAGGGGGCCCCGCATCCCCACTGGTCGTCACAGCGACGTGCTCGCTCACCTCCAGTCTGCCCGTGTCCGGTTGGAAGCCGCGCGCCGGATCCTCGGTGGTGACGCGACACTGGATGGCAGTGCCGTTAATACGGATCTTGTCCTGCTTGAGGCCCAGTTCGGGAAGACTGCGGCCTTCACACACATGCAGCTGGGCGTGAACCAGGTCCACACTGTCACACACACACACGCACAAGGAGAGAGCACGAGGTTAAGCAACAGCACCACTTTATATACACACAGCTTTACAGACAGAGATGGAGAACTCAACTGCTAGTGACAGAATAATATCACACCGTGAGTTATATATTCATAAGATAATAAAATAAACAATATATTAATCGCTGAACCAATCACATAACTACATTAAACATATACACACAGGCAAGATCCTGGAATATACAAGCACAGAGCCGGGGGTAAAATAGGCAAAATAATCAGAAATAAATGATCAATACGGGGAGGGGAAAGAGAAAGAGAGAGCGGGAGAGACAGAAAGAGGAAGGAGAGGGAGGAGCGGAGAAGAGACAGAGAAAGAGAGAGAGAGATGGGGAGAGAGGGAGGGAAGGAGGGACGAGAGAAGAGGAGAGAAAGCTGAGAGAACGGAGGAGAGAAATTTGAAGAACTAGGAGAGTGATTGAATAAGGTCAGAAGCTACAGCCATACACTCATGCATACACACACACACACAATATATATGTAAACACACACACGTAAACATAAATGCACAAACACACACACACACACATACACAATATATAAACGCACACACACACACTGAGCAGTGGCGGCGGCGATGTGGCTCTAAGCTGCTCACTGCTCCATTCTGGCCACCAAACCTCAACAATTAATGGTGTCTCGGACCCGACTGGACGTGCTGCTCGTTACCACACATCAACACACTCTCACTGGGACAGAGCCGCACCGCGTGTGTGTGTGGATTTATTAAAAGCTCTGTAGAAAGTAAAGAGATTTATTTGCTCCTCCCAGTGGACACTAGAACAACCCCACTGACAACTACACTCACCACACGGACCATTAGCACCCGGAATAATACCACCTGCACACCACACACCACATACCACATACCGCTGCTGTACCACGAGGAGAGAGAGAGAGAGGGATGAGAGAGGGATGAGGGAGATGAGAGAGGGATGAGGGAGATAAGAGAGGGATGAGGGAGGGATGAGGAAGGGATGAGAGAGATGAGAGAGGGATGAGGGAGGGATGGGAGAGATGAGAGAGGGATGAGGGAGAGAGGGATGAGGGAGAGAGGGATGAGGGAGGGATGGGAGAGATGAGAGAGGGATGAGAGAGAGAGGGATGAGGGAAAGAGGGATGAGGGAAAAAGGGATGAGGGAGAGAGGGATGAGGGAGAGAGGGATGAGGGAGGGATGGGAGAGATGAGAGAGGGATGAGAGAGGGATGAGGGAGGGATGAAAGAGGGATGAGAGAGGGATGAAGGAGGGATGAGAGAGGGTTGAGGGAGATGAAAGAGGGATGAGGGAGATGAGAGAGGGATGAGGGAGGGATGGGAGAGATGAGAGAGGGATGAGGGAGAGAGGGATGAGGGAGAGAGGGATGAGGGAGGGATGGGAGAGATGAGAGAGGGATGAAGGAGGGATGAAAGAGGGATGAGAGAGGGATGAGGGAGGGATGAGGAAGGGATGAGAGAGGCATGAGGGAGGGATGAGGGAAGGATGAGAGAGGGATGAGGGAGGGATGGGTGAGATGAGAGAGGGATGAGAGAGGGATGAGGGAGGGATGAGGGAAGGATGAGAGAAGGATGAGGGAGGGATGAGGGAGGGATGAGAGAAGGATGAGAGAGGGATGAGAGAGGGATGAGGGAAGGATGAGAGTGGGATGAGGGAGGGATGGGCGAGATGAGAGAGGGATGAGAGAGAGAGAGAGAGAGAGAGAGAGTGTGTGTGATCATGTACCCAGAGGGGGGGAAATGAAAGTAAACAGTACTATGTGAACAGGACACAGCTCCACTCACTACAGCCGTCTCAACTACTGAATGATGGAGTTAACAACACACACACACACTTTCACACACACACACACACACACACTTTCACACACACTCACATACACACACTTTCACACACACACACACACACACACACACTTTCACACACACACACACACACTTTCACACACACACACACACACACACTTTCACACACACACACACACACTTTCACACACACACACACACACACACACACACACACACACACACACACAGGAGACGTTTGTAGAAACTAAGGTGTTATTTGGCTCTGCATCATTAATTCTTTAATATACTGTCAGAACAAAATCTCTGGATATTACACACATATGTCTTTGAGCCAGTGGGACACCCTCACACACACACCCTCACACACACCAACACACACCAACACACACACACACCCTCACACACCAACACACACACACCAACACACACCGTATTAACTGGCTCCTCCTTCAACGAACAGTAACATGCTGTGGAAATTAGATGAGCATGAGCACGATTATTAATCCTAATGCTTTATACTGTAAACACCTCACACACCTCACACACCTCACACACCTCACACACCTCACACACACCTCACACACCTCACACACACCTCACACACACACACACCTCACACATCGTGAATCAAGATCAATAAAGATGTTCAATAAGCCCAGCAGTGCATAACTGAGAACATGTAACAGCCATCTTTAACAAATGGTGCAGGAACCAGATCTGAGAGCTTTACACACACACACACACACACACCTCTCCCACGTACACACACAGCAGGCAATGATTCAGGGAAACGAGCAAACGCCACTTCTTCTGTCAAACATGACAATTTAGTGTTTGTTTTATGAGACCAGCTTCATGCTGCTTTACAGCAGCAGTCATTAGTTACGTCACAATACGATATATGTTACGATACAATATTATAACGGATGACGGTTCAGCATCTAGTGGTTAGGGTACTCGGTTCTGGACCAAGAGGTTACTGGTGCGAATCCTACCTCCAGCACCACCATCACTGAGTCCCTGAACAAACCAGATATTATATTGATTCAACGGATAACGATTCGACTTCTGTCGACATTTGCTATGGTGGTCTGATGGTTAGGGTGCTCGTTTCTGGACCAAGAGGTCATGGGTTCGAACGCTACCTCCAGCAGTTCCATCACTGCGTCACGAACTAGCCAGGTATTATACTGATTCAGCAGACTACAACTACACATCTGCTTCACATTCACTTCACATCAATACAAGACAATATCACGTGCTGATTTAACGGATAATCACTGTAATCTGACTAGATTTCTGTGATTTAGTGAAATATTACTCTGCTCTGTCCTTCTTCAACCCTTTTGCTGCTGTCACACCTGTGATTATAACCTGTGTTTAAAACATTTTTCATTTATAAATCTTTAATAATATTCCAGTGCCTCATAAATATGTAGAAGATTTTTAAAAATGATATTACTTTTGTAATGCTTTATATAAAATAAGATAAACCTTGTAAAGCTTTTGCTGAATAATGAAGCACTGAATAATAACAGCATTTTAAAAGCCACCTCTAGATCATCGTCACTCGGTGAAATTTTCCACTTTCTTAAAGTTCAGAATTGGCTTTTCTTAATCCCATATAAAAAATAACTAAAGAGAGTATGTTTTATTCACCGTTACAAGACGTGTGGAACCAAAACCGCAGCTGTTGAGGTTTGGAAACTGCACTTACTCCGCCTGCGATCCTGATCTAAAAATCGATAAATGTTTCAGCGCTACTGGCTGACGCAGGACGGATTTGTTTATCTAAGTTGTGCATCTTTTCTGCATGTGCTCTTGTATATGACAGCATCTATTAAAGCGTAATCGTGGCTAAATAATGGACTGAATGGAGCAGCGGATAAACCATATGAGAATGTGGAGTTGTGCAGGATAAAGCAGCAAGACAAAACTGTGGATTACGTCTCACTGCTTCTGTTCTGACCAGACACTCAGCTCACGAGACCAGACGATACGATCCATGAGATGAGGTCGACGAGAACGAGACGCGATTTTAACACCATTTTAAACATGACTGGAATATGGCTTTAACTGGACAGAAAGAACAAAAAAGTGTATTTAGTGCAGTGTTTCTCAAACTCTTTCTGTCATTCCCCACTTCAAATGAGGGGGAATTTTTCGAGCCCCACCTCTCCCATGTTGACCCAACAAAATGGCAATGAAATCCACTAAATTTGTGACTCTCCACGGCAAAACCAGACGCTTGTCGCAATGGAGGTTTCCGAGAAAAACGAGCGTTTATGGTGCGTGGGGTGAAATTTTGGATTTTTTGTTTTTAGTGTTTTGAAACAGTGGAAGGTCTATACTGTACTGTTGTGAATAAATTTGGCTGAAAAACTTACCCTTTCCATCCTAAAAACGTGACTTTCTTGAGGTGAGGAATCAGCAGAATGTTATTAAAGTTTGTGTTTTGACCGCTTCTTACTCAATATTTACGTAAATCCACTGGTTGGACTAGCGGAAGATATCTCGAATCCATCTGCCTCCGAGTTCAGTGAACTCCTTAACGCAGGTAGGCCATCCGTGTGGCTTAATGCAGCGTAGGCTAGCGTAAATGCAAATGCAATAATCGCACTAAGCCCAGAGTGTTACGGGCGATAGTCAATCAAAGGCAGATTTCTCCGCTTTCACTTACGTGACAGGAGAAAGTTCCGACTCCTTTGAATGTTGATATCCTGTCAGTATATTGTCCCATTCATTCCATATAGGCACGCTTGAGCTTGATCATGCCCTTCACGAAAACATAATAACTCAATTCTTGAAAATTTGGCGACAAGCCACTGGTTTTTGCCGTGATAATACATTTATTAGCACGCCTGTCTTCAAATCAGTAACATTAAACACATCAGATACAACATCATGTTCATAAACAAAGAATATAAAATCAAACTAAGTACTAATCAAAACTACAGACAATACTAATTGTACAAACTGTAGACTCCATTTTAGCCTCAATGAGCAATCTACACTAAAAGCTTATCTATTTTTTTCTCTCCTATCTACTGTTAATTTGCAGAACATGTTTGTGAGTTTGTCAAATCTCAAAGAGTGGGAGGCGAGGTGATCTTTATTGTCATTACACAAAGGCATTAATAAGCCCCAAAAAGTTACAGCTGCTATTAAAGCAACCAGTAACCAGGGAAAGTACCTAATGCATTCCATTTAACATGGTCAAAGAAAGGATCCTCCTCCTGAAACGGAGGCGTGTGATGATGAGTGTGCTTCAAGAGATTAGAATAGTTTATAGCCGACGGAGAAACGCTTTCCTGCTATAATCTACATTTTCTCAAAAGAGGGAAAGGGTAATGTCTGCATTTCCAGTCTAAAAACGCATTTTTGAATTTCTGTCTCGCCACTGATGCGTGTCTCCCTGGTCGGTTGTGTGTATTCCTGTATACTTTGTATAACATATGATCTGCACTGCAAAACCAGTGGCTTGCTGCAAATTTTCAAAAATTGAGTTATTATGTTTTCATGAAAGGCATAAATCAAGCTTCAAAACGACACTTATATGGAATGAATGGGATTTATTATATACCGAGATATCAACATTCAAAGGAGTTGGGTTTTCCTGTCACACTCAAGGGAGAAACGGAGAAATCTGCCTTTGAAGCATCATCGCCGTAGCACTCACAGACGCTGGTGCGTCGCGCTACGCTATATTTACGGTAGCCACGCCTGCATTCACAGCTACACGGATAGCCTACTCTGGCAAGTAGGGTTAACTGAACTCGAGACGTAAGATGGATTCCGAGAAATATCTTCACGCTTAGTCAACCAGTGGATTTAGCGAATATTGAAGTAGAGCGGCCAAAACAGAAACTTTTAACATTCTGCTGGAATTGAATTCCTCACCTCAAGAAAGTCACGTTTTTAGGATGGAAAGGGTATGTTAAGCTAGCCAAATTATTCACAACAGTACAGTATAGACCTTTCCACTGTTTCAAAACACTAAAAAACAAAAAATCCAAAAAATTTTACCTCACGCAACATAAACGCTGCTTTTTCTCGAAACTCCATTACATGTTTACTGGTTTTGCCGTGAGGTCACATATTACTTTGACTGCAGTGAACGCCCGCCCAACATTTACAAGAAAATGATTTCTTTACTTCTCTTTAATACAAAGGTATCTTTTAGCAAGACAGAACTTTAGTGACTAAAGGTGTGCAGGTGAGGGTGAGTTCTGGCCCCTAAATATAATCTAGGCCAGAAACAGACACACACAAAACAAACAAACAAACTTAGGAGAATGCAGGCATCGCAGGCAGAGATATCAACATGGCGTAAACACACACACACATCTCACAGAGGTGTTAATTTATGCAGCTGCGCTCCTGTTCAGTACATACCTCAGCATGTTGGAAATGCTAATCACGCAGACAGCACACATTGTTGAGACACACTCCTCCCATTTCCGCCATCTCCTGACTTTCATTAGCAGACAGCAGATGATATTTGCAGTCTCCAAGTCCCATTGTCAGACATGTGAAGAAGCGTGTGACAACGTAGAGAGAGAGAGACGGAGAGAGTGATGGGGAGAGAGAGAGAGAGAGAGAGAGAGCGATGGGGACAAGAGTAAAAATGACAGCAAAATCAGAGGAGCCTGCAGAGCCTAGAGGTGCAGGGAGTGGTGTGTGTGTGTTAATATATTCAGGTTAAATCAGACTTTTGATTCCACATTAATTACTAGACGACATATGTGACAACAGAGCGACTGACTTCACCAGACTCAACAGACGCAAACACACAAAAACTGGCTTTGTGTTTGTGTTTTGTCAGATTTAAACCCAGCCACAGCCCCCGCTCTTGTGAACTGTGTTTGTATCAACATAATAAAGACAACTGTGGTCACCTACATGTTTTAATCTTCAATAATATGCGGCTGTCATAGCGCATCGTGGTCGCGTGTGGTGTGTGTGCAAACATTATATTTTGGCATTTATCAGACTGTTATGGGTCAATGGCATGACGACATGTTTGTCCGATGGTGCGCAGCAGGTGAAATGTTCAATAAACCATGAAATACTAGTTTCTACCGCTGGCTTTATAGTTAAGGTGGCTGCCTTGACAACGAATGCCTCCCGCCGTGACTACGTCACCCTGGGAAAAAATAAATTTAATGAAAACCCTGCCGCGCATCCATGAACAGTAAAAGATGCTGCATCACGGTGAGGCCGAACAGCGCCATCTATTGTTTAAATATGTCACTGCAGCATCCAGCTCCTGTCGCTAGGCCAACATTCTATCAGAGCTTTCTTTAATCGGGAAGACGCTAAATTTTCCAGTAACCAGAGAGCATACAACCTGTCGCAGAGGGAAGGACATCTGGAGGTTAGATAATTATTCATGGCGAGCAAATAAAAATTATTTATGCACAGCTAAGCGGTTGTTGTTTACAAACAAAAACATTGTTTGGGTTTTGGTTTAATGTGAAAACAGGATGCAGGAGTGTTCCACAGATTCAGTAGTGTGGCTACGCCAGGCTGGCAGCCGCGACACGAGGGGTTAAACCTCCCACCACACACACACTCTAACACGCCTGCTAATAATACATACTCTTTCTCCCGGATGGTTATGACGGCTTGTGAACGTGACTCACGCGAAGGAATCATCGCTCCTGATCTCAGCACGAGCGGAAAGAAGCCAAACGCCGGTGACAAATCTGCCCCATCGTCCCCCGATCCTCACTTCATATTTATTCATTATGCACCAACATCAGATCATCATAATTCTCCTCCACCCTCTCCCCACGGGCGAAGGACGCCGCAGCCTCCCGCTTCTCGGTCACGCTTATGATGAACGATAATATCGAATCAGACGGAATTGTCCATCGCCGCTTTTAAGTCATCTAACAACGGACTGATAAGCTTAGATTTGCCCGATATTCTAACTGATATAATGGCGACACATTTATTACGGAAAGGTAGTACTTTGTGCCAGGTATGTCCAAAGTCCGGAGGTGGATTTATACTTAATTCGATCTTTACGAGGGCCCTATGAAATCCGGGGTTTGTTTTTTTCCCAAATTCTGTTTATTTTTCCTGAATTCGTCGCATTTTTTATTCTTCTGAATTCCATGTGTTTTACGTTATAATCATATTTATTCACCTAAAAAGTGTCTAATTATGGAGTGGATGGAAAAGAGAACAATGTGATAGAAAACAATTTCACATTAAATGACTGTTATTCAACTTCAACAAAGTGCTGGGGTTCAGCAGAACATTTACTGCTTTGGTAAAGCATTTCCCTTTAAACAACAAAAAACATTAACTTTTTGGTGCAAAATGAAACGTTTCTGATGTGTTTGGCTGTAAGTGGTCGTCACGTGTTCTTGTGGGTGCAGTCTATCGTGTGCTGGCAAAACTTACAAAAGAGTTGTTCTCCTGATTCATAAAAATCATCTGGGTATTGTTCTGCTCTAAACTTAGCACTGACACTCCAATTCCGTCATTTTTTTGTTTCAGCCTCTTCACCATAGCTGACCGTTGACGTTTCCCCCTCTGTGTCTGTGCGTTTGTGCGTGTGGAAAGCTGAGTCCCGTCAACAGGTAACACGTACAGGGGGCTGCAGCGGCCAAAACTGATTAGAAACCATTGCTTTGCTTTGCCCCCACACCGATATCAGCCAATTATACGACATTTCGCGTTTTACAACGGATTCCGTTTTATTTGTTGAATTCCGTGATTTCGTCCGTGTTTTCCGCATCGCAGAAATCGTAGGACCCTATTTACGTGCTCAACGCTGCCATCCTCATTTATTGGTATAAAAGATATAAGCATGAAAAACATTGGATATCGGCATCGGCCAATAATTCTTAAATAAGTCTCTTTTTTTTTGAGAGAGAGAGACACCAAGCATAAAATGTCGATTAAATAGCCTGGTTAGATTGACAAAACGTTCATCTACCGAAAACAAAGCAGTGTTTCTGATGTGTACACAGTGACACAAAGCAACACACACAGAAAGCGGCACCCGGCTAAAGTCGCAATTTTTCTACCTCCTCTTTACCTGACGTGACTGCCGCGGATGCGCATTGATCTTAATGTCTGTGTGCACTTTATAATGATAGAACAGTAGTTCCTAAACCGAGTAACACCCAAATCACCAGTTGTTTTTGCACATAAAGTAATCCCAAAGACGTTAGAAAAGCAATGTTTACGAAGCCAACCTGCGGTATTTTCCGCTGGAAAATGGAAACGTAAGGTGAATAAAATCACGAATTTCACTATTTATCCTGTTAGAAATTACATTTCAAACATTACATCCGAAAACCTCAGTACATAATCTATCATTTACTGCAATAAACTCATATGGCATATTGTTGACATTTTTCTCGCTATGACTACTTTGACGCTCTTTATTTCATAATTAGATTTGGCGATTTTAGCCGGGTTTTCACAGGCGGGGTCACATATGTCGTCCCATTCATTCCATATAGGTATCGTTCTGAAGCTTGATTTATGCCCTTTCATGAAAACATAACTCAATTTTGAAAATTTGAGAGAAGCGACTGGTTTTGCTGTGGAGGGTCACATTTGTCCACCTTCTCTTCTCTTTCTTTCTTTTTGCCTCTGCGTTTCTCCCTTTCCTGTTTTTCTCTGTCTCACTACTTTTCTTCGTTCCTCTCTTAACCTTGTCTCACTCCCTCGTTCATTTTTATTTTCTCCCTTTTTCTCTCTGTTACTCGTTCTCTCGTTCACCTCTTCTAAACTCTTCTGAATCTCTTGTGGACCTGCTTCTCTTGTTTCTCTCTCTCTCTCTTTCTGATATTCTTACTCTTGTCCTTTGTGTTCTATTCATTACTCATTCTCTCATTCTTATCTCTTCATTTCACATGCCCCTCTTCTTTTCCTGTCCCTATTTCTCATTCTCTCTCTCTCTCTCTCTCACTTCCTCCCTCCCTTGCTCCCTCACGGTCTCTCTCGCTCTTTCTTTCGTTCTATTTTTCTCACTCGGTCACTTTTAACTTTCACACTCATCTCTTCCGCTCCTTCTTTCCTTTCTATCTCTCCGTCTGTCCTCCCTCCCTCCCCCTCTGTCTCTCTTTCACACTCTCACTCTCACACACCTTCATATCCGTCTCCGAGTGTAATGTCCTTGTCTCATTTCTCCCCAACGGAAAAATTGCTCCGTTACAAATGAGCGACTGCAATTTAGCAGCAGCTCTCAGTCATTACAAGTCCATTAACAAGGTCACCTAGAGACTGGTCACTCCACACACACACACACACACACACACACACACTCGACAACACACACACAGGGGCAGGTCAGCGTGACAAAAACAAACAGCCGCTACACACACGCGGTGACCATAAACAAGCCGAGAGGGGACTTGGACTCTGCAGGTAATAAATCTGCCGCTTCACACTGCGGATGGAGACGGATGGAGGGATGTGGAGATGAAAAATAAAACCCAAGAGACTCTTTTCCCCTGAAATGTGGATAAAAGTGTAAAACCATGTTAAAACGCTTCACCTCCCCCTGCCAGCGCTGGACTGAGTGGGACTGAGTGGGACTGAGTGGGACTGAGTGGGACTGAGTGGTACTGCTGCACTGCTGAAATAAGACTCAGGTAAAAGTAGTGCGGTGAAGAAAATACTGAAGTACAATATACTAGAGGTCGTCCGATATTGGTTTTTCAGGGCCGATATCGATACAGATTATTGATAATATTTACCCTAGCCAATCAGAGACTGTTGTGGGCGGGACATTAAATGAAGCAGTGAGTCGAGAGCAAACAGCACAGAGAGAAGAGACGGCAGCGGAGCCACAGTAGAGCACCGTGTTATTACTTAATATCTGTGATAGCCAAAATGGCTAATATCGGTGGCCCGGCTAATACCGGTCAACCCTTACAAAATGCCCTTTTCAAAAACTTGAGTACAGATGACTAATACCAGTGATATACAGTAGTTGTATATAAAATGTATTAAATTAGTTACATTATGCGTTAGGGTTGCACCGATCCAACTTTTTCAGTTACGATGCCGATACTTGTGCTTTGGGCATGGGCTGATCCCGAGTACTGATCCGATACCAGGTTTTAATGAATAAGTTGTGTATTTCTCTGTGAGGAGGAGACTGAGATTATTCTGTTCTGCATAAGGAAATACTTGACTTAAATAGTAATAATTGTAATAATTACACACCCATATGTATATGCTAAATGATTTATTATTTAAATAACATCTCAAACATGATTCCTTTAAACACAGTTGTGTAATTTAGTGACGCTCCCCAATCCTGCGGCGCTAAAAGCATCAGGAACACAGACATTGTGAGTGAGAGCTGGTGTTGTTAAGGAAATTAAACAGTATAATGGTGTGATGTGCTTTTGGGCTTTAAGTGTGTTGTGTTGCTTGTTCTGCTCATTGTCATATCAATATGTAGGAATTAGCGTGAATGTTGAACAATAAACCAGCTTTACCACAGTCACACTTCACATGAAGAACTAAATGAGCGTGAGCACATACGCAAACAGAGGAAAAACCTACAATTTAATCGAACAGATCGGCTCCATAGATCAGCTCAACGCAACCGATACCCAAGCAATGTGAGTCATCATCGGACCAATATCCCCTCCACGTATCGGATCGGTGCATCCCTAGTATTTTTAAAGGAGAGAGATGAGTGCAGAGAATTTGTCTTCTTCTCCTCCTCCTCTCTCCTCATCAGAGTTGGCACGCTGAGCTGCGAGTCCTGAGCAGAAGTGTTAAAAGTTCAGAATCTGGGCTGTGATTCATCAGCATCGGCATCGCCAATGATTACACACATTTTTGAGGCACAACAAACAAACAAACGAGACCTTAAACGAAGTTGGAACGTTACCCACTTCAACACGGCCGTGTACAAATCGACTTCTACTTTCCATTGACGGTTAAAACTCGGAGCAGCTGCAGACGTTTCAACGGCCATTACAGCTCGAGCTCCACGTCTCCACTGTTAATGAGATTATGGCAGCGAGGCTGAAACCCTGCGTTATCTCACTCTGGAGAGAAGCATAAAGGCCCGGCGTTATTTGAGGGAATCAGATTAGATCAGAGCGCAGGTGGAAGTGAAGCTGCTGAAAAATCAACACGACTCTGCACAGTCTGTCGTTAACACGAGCCGAGCGGAACCGAGACGCTCCGATGGTTTTTAAGGGTTTTAAAGTGATGTAAAAATGTTCGGAGGTGTGTGTTTTTAAGATGATGTTCAGTAACACACACGTCTGGCTTGTGACGGAACACAATAACAGCACGTGTTACACATTCAAGATACAGTTATGTTCAAAATAATAGCAGTCTGACATCACTAACCTGATCAATCACTATTTTTGATAGAAATTATATTTCTACAGGGCAAATAGTTTATTAGTAGGTGTAGTAGAGTATTAGAAAACCAACAGACCCAACGACTATGACATAAATGCTGCTGATTCTGTGTAACTGAATCATTAATTGAAAGGGGGCTCCTGGGCTCGTGTTCAAATTAATAGCAGTGTGGAGTTTAATTAGTGAAGTCATTCATTCTGTGAAAATACAGGTGTCAATTACTGCCCTTATTTAAGGAAGGAAGGGAGCAAACATTGTGCATGCTGGATATAGTACATCTCTCTCTGGAAATCAGAGTAAAATGGACTGTTCGAGACATTGTTCAGAAGAACAGCGCACTTTGATTAAAAAGTTGTTCGGAGAGCGGAAAACATATAAAGAAGTGCAGAAAATGATGGGCTGCTCAGCTAAATGATTTCAAATTCTTTAAAATGGCAACCAAAACCTGAAAGATGTGGACGAAAAAGGAAAACTACCATTCGAATGGATCGAAGAATAGTCAAAATGGTGAAGACTCGGTCAATGATCAGCTCCAGGAAAATCAAAGAAGATATTAAGTTACCTGTGAGTACTGTTACCATTAGAAGACGCCTACGTAAAGCCAAGCTATCAGCAAGAAGCCCCTGCAAAATCCCGTTGTTGAAAAAAAGACGTGCTGAAGAGGTAAAAATTGGCAAAAGAACACACTCACTGCCCTCAACACAACCAAGGTTGTTCTTTTTGGGTCTTGGGGCCGCAGACAGTTTGTCAGACGACCCACAAACACTGAGTTCAAGCCACAGTCCACTGTGAAGACAGTGAAGCATAGTGGCAGAAGCATCATGATATGGGGATGTTTCTCATACTATGATGTCAGGCTTATTTATCGCATACCAGGGATCATGGATCAGTTTGAACACATAAAAATTCTTGAAGAGGTCATGTTGCCTTACGCTGAAGAGGAAATGCCCTGGAAATGGGTGTTTCAAAAAGACAACGACCCCAAACACACCAGTAAACGAGCAACATCTTGGCTCCAGACCAACAAGATTGATGTTACAGAGTGGCCAGCCCAATGCCCGGACCTTAATCCAATAGAGAGCTTGTGGGATGACGTCAAAAATGCAGTTTCTGAGGCAAAATCAAGAAATGCAGAAGAATTGTGGAATGTTGTCCAATCATCCTGGGCTGGAATACCTGTTCACAGGTGCCAGAAGTTGGTTGACTCCTTCCTACCTCTCTCCCTCTTTCTCCCAATCTCCCTTTCTCCCTCTATCCCTGTCTCTCTCTTCCTCCTTCTACCTTCCTTCCTTCTCCCCATCTCTCTCTCCCTTCCTCCCTCCTTTGCTCTCTCCCTAACTCTTCCTCTCTCTCTCTCTTTCTCTCTCCATCCCTTCTTTTCTCTTGCTCTCCCTCCTTCCCCATCTCTCCATCCATCCCTCTCTCTTTCTTTCTCTCTCGCTTCCTTCCTTCCTTTTTCTGCCAATCTCCCTTCCTCTCTTTCCCTCTAACCCTGTCTCTCTCTACCTCACTCTACCTCCCTCCCTTCCTTCTTCCATCTTTCCCATCTTCTCCCTCTCCGTCTCTTAATCCCTCTCTCCTCCTCTCTTCCTTGCTCCCTCACTCCCATTAATAACATGCTGTAGAGTCGTTTAACTGCTGTCTAATCTACTCTTTTTATGAACTGAGGATTTTATTCAGATGAGTCTGTGAGTCTGACTCGAGCATCTACAGATCTAAAAACCCATCTTCCACATTCAAGCCTGAGAGCTGGAATCGTAAGCAAGTGGACTTCTTTTCAAAACACTGAAGAGCTGACAACTGAAGAAGGCTCTTGAATGATAAGTGAAGCATCTTCACAAAGTCCATGTATTTTCAGTTGAAGACAACCATATCTCCTGGATGACGCAGACGATATTCCATGTTTGAGAAATGACAGCACATTCAAGCTGCAGGTCGAGCGATTATTGGCCTGTAATTTGCTTTAACACAAACAAACGAGAAAAGGGACGTGGAGCCAGAGGAGAGGAGAGGTGGAGCGGGTGAAGGACCCAGACCGCTGTTATTCCGGGGAGCAATCATGCGACGGATGAAAATAGGAGAGATGTGTCTCTTAAGTGTCCATCCTCTCCTCGGACCGCTATGGGCCGCAAGAACGGCAGCACTTCACCCCACGCGACCCGGGGTCGCTTCTGCTTTTACCTTCCCTCCGAAAGCACACTCACGTAACGCAGCACATCAGCAAAGCTTTCAGTGGCTCTAATGGTAAATGCTTCTGCTATTGTGCTGGGAAGCATGGCTCAAATCGCGCTGCGCTGCAGAAACAAACTGGCGCATTGCTGAAAACGGACGTGGGATGACGACTCGCTCGGCCCAAATCAGAAGCCAAACATTAGCAGAAAAGCCGTTTCCAAGAACAAGAATTTCTGTTGTGAAACGCAGTACGACCACTTAGCAGAACAAAAATCACAGCCAATGAATCATAAGATGTGCGCTGTTGGCTAGTTTATAAGATCTACTGGATTCCATTAACAGACCCTCCTGAGAGAGAGAGACAGAGAGAGAGAGAGAGAGAGAGAGAGAGAGAGAAAAGGGGGAAGGATAGAGGGAAAGAAGGACTGAGGGAGGGAGAAAGGCAGGTACAGAATGAGAGAGGGAGGGAAGGAATCTTGAATCTTGGAAGGAGTGATATGGGGAGGAAGAGAAAGAGAGAGGAAGGGAGGTAGAGAGTGAGGGAGGGAGGTAGAGAGAGAAGTTTGGACAGATGTAGAGTGGTGAGAGAGTGAGAGGGAAAGTGTGTGTGTGTGAGTGTGTGTGAGACAGAGAGAGAGAGAGAGAGAGGGGCAGCTGAGCATAATAGCTCTTAATTACTGTGACCAACTGAAGGTCATAGACGCAGCCATAGAGAAAGTAACGAAAGAGAGAGAAAAAGAGGAAGAGGAGGAGGAAGCAGATCAGAAAAGGATGAGGAGCAGGAACATAGGAGAAGCAGAGGAGTAGTTAGGGGAAAGGTGGAGAGGAAGTGGAAGAAAGGAGGAAGAGAGCAGCATACAAAGTTGATCCGCACCACACACCACAGCACTGATCTGGAGTCAGTCTCACTTTTACATCCAAACCAGTGAGACTACACACACACACAAGGGAACTGATGACAGATCAGAATTCTAAATGTTGTCTCACAGACTTAAAATCACACTGCATACACAGCAGGAGATAAACACTCAACACTCACACACACAGTTCAACCCTAAATTTAGGTGTAACCTTTTCTTTCTGAAGTTATTTTAAATTGTAGTGTGAAAAAGAAAGGCCTCAAGACTTTGAAGAAAGAAAAGGGACATATTTTTAAAACATCTAGGATATGAAGCAAACAGTGTAACTAGTAGCTCAGCATTTTATCATCCTAGTCAGTTTGTAGATATCATGGCTCACACAAACTCTAATGGCTCTCCGTAGCAGGGTAATCACATTTCTGCAAGACTGTGCTACTTCCCACTTGCTCATACTGATTTCTGCTCAAACTGGATGATAAAATACTGCATATCCTGCCGATCTGCTGGCAAATATTAGCTCTGGGAGTCCAGGCCAAGCAGAAGATCGTGTTCCTTATGTTTAGATTTGTGACATTTTAGCATAACATGCAAAATTTTCATATTATTGAACCGAATTCTAGATAATAAATCAATCAACACTTTTTTCCTCAACGTTTATACCAATGAATAGGGACGCACAATAACATCGGAATGGTATCGGAATCGGAGGATAATTGCTCTTTTTTTAAGTCATCTGCATCGGTCCGATGTTTAGATTTACTTGATATTTTCAACCAGCACTTTATAACGCATTTATTGTACACTTGAAAGGTAGCGCTTGTGCCGGACATGTCCAAAGTCCGAGGCACTTAATAGTATGGTAGGTAAGGTGCTCTTATCATACTGTTCTATGTGGTAGTATGCATCTCAGGAAGTAACCGGGGTTGAAGCTTAACAGTTCTCTACACACTAGGTAGTGCACATGGAGTGTTACACGCACCCTATTTGACTTGGTACACTACATAGGACGAAAAGTGACTTTTGTGCAAAATGTTGTGCACTACGCTGGAAATGCTCTGCCCTCGCTCCGCTCTGCTTTCACGCTCGCTTGACATGTCGCTGTGTTAGAAATGTCAGAACTATAGCATTATTTTTGTGCCAAAATTCTGACCGTGCAGTGGAACTTCCACAAACAAAATATCTTGTCTTTGCGCCTTCCCAATTTACTGGCATTGGCAGACAAGCATGAAAAAATATCGCATATCGGCTTCGGCCAATAATTCCCTTATCGTGCACCTCGACCAATCAACTTCAATCCAGACTCAGCATCTACTTTGTATTTATGTGGTAGCACTATATGACCGTATTATGGTTAAAAAAACAGCAACAATCACCTTATTTCTCTTACAGGAACAGAAGAAATCGCACATCGTCCTGAGACATGTTAAAGACTGATTCTTTAGAAGAAAATAAAAAAGACAGAAGAGGTTCTAGCGGTCAAGAGCAGGACACACAAGCGTCGCTAGCATCTTGAGGGCAGCAAATCAAGTCACACGCATTTGCCACGTCTCTGACTCAGTTGCCATGGAATGCCAATTGCAGTCTGACAGCTTCAATTTCAGGCGACAAGACCGACATCTATAATGAATGAAGCTCTGCTGTGCATGAGTGTGTGTGTGTGTGTGTGTGTGTGAGACGCTGGTGAACTCGCTGGGCTGGAACAAGCAACAGAAGCCAAAAAAACACACTCGGAAAGGTCAAATCTGCACTTGCGCAGGTGTTGAGAGTGTTTGTGTGTGTCTGTGTGTGTGGAATATGTTTGTAGTGCAAATACTGAAACCTGAGTGTAATTTTCTGTCCAACATTTCAAAGGGATGTTTTCTGGACGTTACACCAGCGCCAGGCGATTAGCTGCACCCTGGCTTTTTGATGCCCACAATGCAATTTATTCTCCAAGAAAAAACTAAAAAACTATTTTGAATTGCGCAATAAACAGTACTGAACTAAAGTCTAAAGCTACCCTTCATCTCTTTATATTTGTGAGGTTTAAAAAACTGCATTAAAACATGAGAAAATCAGCCTCTATGAAAACAAAATATGAAGAAATGAGGAGTGGCTCAAGACTTTTGCTGAGTAACACATGAACAGTACCATAACAACTTCATATCATATGGTGCATATTGGGGGCAGTTGGTAGTGTAACAGTTAAGGCTTTGGCCCCATGATCAGACGGTCGTCGGTTCCTAAAAGGTACTGAGCCAGAAAAGGTACCACTGAGGTACTAGGGCCCTATGGTTTCTGTGATGCGGAAAACGCAGACGGAATCGCGAAATTCAACAAATAAAATGGAATCCGTTGTAAAACGCGGAACGTCGTATAATTGGCTGATATCGGTGTGGGGGCAAAGCAAAGCAATGGGTTCTTATCAATTTTGGCCGCTGCAGCCCCCTGTACGTGTTACCTGGCGGGATCACACACAGAAACACATAAACACAGAGGGGGAAACGTCAACGGTCAGCTATGGCGGAGAGGCTGAAACACCGAAGTCCTCAAACAAAATTTTGGAATTCGACTCTTAGTGCTAAGTTTAGAGCAGAACAATACCCAAATGATTTTTAGGAATTGGGAGAACAGTTCTTTTGTAAGTTTTTGCATGAAAAAATGAATGTTTTTTGTTGTTTACAGCTAAAGGTTTTACCAAAGCAGAAAATGTTCTGCTAAACCCCAGCACTTTGTTGAAGTTGAATGTGAGGTTTTTTCTTATTGCATTGTTTTTTTTCCCCATCCACTCCATAATTAGACACTTTTTAGGTGAATAAATATGATTACAATGTAAAACACGGAATTCAGAAGAATAAAAATGGAAAAAACTGAATTTAGGAAAGAACAAAACAGATCTGATAGGGCCCTGGGGTACTGATGAGCAAGGTCATGTTCCAGACATGAGCTGCCTACCGTTTCTTCATGGATGAATCAAAAATAAGAAAGCACTGGTGAATGTGCTTCATGAATCTTCATGAAAACTGTGTTTTAGGAACATACTTCTTCTTAATAACGCCTGGTGAACGAGGTCTGAGACAAGACTGAACACCTCAAAAGACACCTCGGGAGGGTTTCACGCTCCTTTAAAAGCCAGTCTGACCTCACTTCTCTCGCTCTGCCAGCGGTGATGTGAAAGTTTGTGTGTAGAGACGAGGTGTGGGACACTTCAAACCCTCCGCCCCGCTTTGCAGAGAGAGGTATTTATATCCACAGTCTTTTATTGTTTCCTCTGACATGCCCTCATTCCACCGTCTGCTTCAAGCCCACTTGCTTCTCGCTGAATTCAGCTTTCGTGTGGAACAAGCGGAACCCAACCCATACATCAGAGTTGCAATATTATCGACCGATATCGACTGACTGCTAAATAAATTGGCAGTGGAGAGACTTTAGTTATGAGTGCTGGTGCAACTGTTGGATTTACTGGGACTTTCGTACACTTTTTTTCTTAAATCTTAATTATAGTTTGTAAGGGAAGAACTAAAAGTTGCAGGCTTCGTACGAACAACCGTTCGTTTACTGGGCGTGACCTGTGACGTATTATCATGCGGCTCCCGCTGAGCTCCCTGGTCAGTGTAAATGCGGGCCGGTTCTGGGCTGGTTCTCAGTTCAGCACCGGCCGAGCACCAGAACCGACACCTGGCACCAGCACCAGTGTAGTGGAAAAGAGGTAATAGTGGTCATGAACCAAGAGGTAGTGGGTTCAAATCCAACTCTATACTGCACTTTAGCAACTTGTTGCTCTGCATTTTTTGTTATAAGAATGTTATAAAAAGAGTTAAGCACATGGGACGACTATTCCATAAGTTCACTGCCCATTAGCCCTGCCTCCTCTCGCCCCGTCCTGCACGAGGCAACATGGCTGCATCTACCAGCAGAACTACAGAGCCTCTAGAGAAACATGCAGCAAAATATGCTCGCACTTCCAGAAGTTTCAGAATCACTTCATTTGTCCCACTCCACAAAAGCATGTCGGAAAGTTTGCCTGCTAATAATGTAATAAAAAGTAGTTAATAGATTAGTCGAATAGTCGATCAAATAATCGCTAGATTAAGCATTTGAGGAATAGTCGTTTGGGACGGCACTAATAGTTATCAATCATTTGTTTAATATAAACTACTATTTGTTGGTTTAAATGAAGATTTCCCTGCTCCCACCTGACAACAATATGCATGTCGCTGAATGTCAATAATCGATATTGGACCTGAAACTACTTCAGTCGACGCTGCAGAGCAAGAACATTAACCCCAAATAATTAAAAACTGGAAACGTCTTCAATAAGAGTGCACGAGAGTCTGCTAAATGCCGTACATGTAAATACTGAATATTTAAATCCTCAAATGATTCAACAGGCTGAGGGGTCGGGCTCTAGCAGCAGAAGCTCTTCTCCTGTTGACCTCAGTGGAATTTTACAGATACGTTAAACATACGATAATCAAACGATCAGACGTACACTAATCTGCAGAAAGAGCTCAACGTGTTGTGTAGGTGAGCAGCTGTAATCGCAGGATTATAAATGTCAGAGAGCATTTGCGAGAGTGTGGCTCTTTAGGGTGGAAGCGGCAGCTCCTCAATCCAAATGTCAGCGCCTGTGATGTAGACGGAGGAGCTGCGTCCGAAAAAGCCGACGCTGACGTTCAAAGGCTCGACGCCTACAGTTCACTGAGTTTCAGCCTGTTTTGCTTTCGCCAGCGAAGCGTGAACTGATACAGACGTGAGATGTGATGTGACACAGTGTGTGTGGGCGTGTGTGTGTGTGTGTGTGTGAGATCTTCACTCACTCTGTGATCTCCTCGGTTACGGTGTGTTCCACCTGCAGTCGGGAGTTGACCTCGATGAAGTAGTGTTTTCCATGTTTATCCACCAGGAATTCCACCGTACCTGCGTTCTCATAGCCGACCTGAGAGCAAAGAGGCAGAGGCGTTGCGTGAAGTGAGTGATTGTCATTGTGAACACACCACAGCACAGCACACAGTGCACCACAACCAAATGTGGCCTCTGCATTTGGCCCACCTGTGAAGGAGCAGTGGGCAGCTTTTTGGCAGCACCCGGGCAGCAGTGCTTGGGGGCCGTACCTTGCTCATGACTACCTCAGTGGTACCTTTACCGGTATCGCATTCGAACCGACAACCTCCTGACTCTCTAACTGTTACGCCACACTGCCCCACTGAACACTGATATCAGCAGTTATTGATCAGGATGTAATATCCTGGATCATTATTTCAAAATACAAATCTAGAAACTAGAGATGCGCCGATCCAACCTTTTCAGTTCCGATACCGATGCTGATACTTTGGATACGGTTCGATCCCGAGTACCAATCCGAGAGCAGTTTTTAATGAAAAAGTTTTCTCTGTGAGGAGGAGACTGAGATTATTCTGTTCTGCTTAAGGAAAAACTCGACATAAATATTGTTTTCCTACTAAAACAATGTAGAACCAATTCAGCGTGCGTGCATCGGCAAACAGAGAAAAACCTACAATTTAACTGAAAAGGGATGTTTCCCAAAAGCATAGTTGCTAACATATTACTAATGTACACTGGGTCAGCTGCTAACGTACACTGGGTCAGCTGCTAACGTACACTGGGTCAGCTGCTAACGTACACTGGGTCAGTTTCTAACGTACACTGTCAGCTGCTAACGTACACTGTGTCAGCTGCTAACGTACACTGGGTCAGCTGCTAACGTACACTGTGTCAGCTGCTAACGTACACTGTGTCAGTTTCTAACGTACACTGTCAGCTGCTAACGTACACTGTGTCAGCTGCTAACGTACACTGGGTCAGCTGCTAACGTACACTGTGTCAGTTGCTAACGTACACTGTGTCAGTTTCTAACGTACACTGTCAGCTGCTAACGTACACTGGGTCAGTTTCTAACGTACACTGTCAGCTGCTAACGTACACTGTGTCAGCTGCTAACGTACACTGGGTCAGCTGCTAACGTACACTGTGTCAGCTGCTAACGTACACTGTGTCAGTTTCTAACGTACACTGTCAGCTGCTAACGTACACTGGGTCAGCTGCTAACGTACACTGTGTCAGCTGCTAACGTACACTGTGTCAGTTTCTAACGTACACTGTCAGCTGCTAACGTACACTGGGTCAGCTGCTAACGTACACTGTGTCAGCTGCTAACGTACACTGTGTCAGTTTCTAACGTACACTGTCAGCTGCTAACGTACACTGGGTCAGCTGCTAACGTACACTGTGTCAGCTGCTAACGTACACTGTGTCAGTTTCTAACGTACACTGTCAGCTGCTAACGTACACTGGGTCAGCTGCTAACGTACACTGTGTCAGTTGCTAACGTACACTATGTTAGTTGTTAACAGTTAGCAACTACGCTTTTGGGAAACGCACCCCAGATCGGCTCCATACAGTAGATCGCTCTATGCCACCGATACTCGAGCCAGCTGTTTGAGTTGTAATCAGACCGACATCTGATCAGTGCACCTCTACTAGAAAGCCAGATGAACTTGAAACTCCCATACGTCCAGCCAGCATTACAGAAACATCGTCTTGCTTGTGAGCCAAAACGGTATGATGTGATTCACGAGTTTCAATCAAATTAAACAGAAACAAAACCAAATGAGAAAACGTAATGACGTCTCTGTAATAACGAGGACAGAGAAACAACCTGTACAGTGCCGCAGGAGCGCGGAGTTTATCCCGGCCACAGATAAATACACTTAATCTGGCTTCATGTTTTCACAGAAAATATCAGAGGTCCCGGACTTTATTAGCAGTAAAAAATATTATTGGTCCCTCAAGGCAATTTGGTGATTAAACATTTAGAATTGACCTTTAAAGCGGCCACTCGGCTGAGAGGGAGCAGAGACAGGAGCCTCGCGTGCTGGACAGTGGGTAATCTGTTACCGGGCCATTTCTTCAAAGGAATAACACACAAAAATGAGCCTGCTCTTTCACATCCACACACACACACACACTCCACCCTCTTGGGGCTCCTATAATCCCACAGCCAGATTTCACACAGATCTGATCTAGTTCATCTGCTGTGCTGTGTTTGTGCTGTGTGCCAGCTCCTCTCAGCACAGCGCACCTTCAGATCCGCTCCATCACACGCCTCACTTCAGCCGCGTAATCAGCACTTACACACACACACACACACACATTCACCTAGACAGATAAGGCAACTTCACGCCCATCAACGCGTAATATTCCGTGATAAAACGTTAAATGGTTTTTAGTTGGTGTGACTGATTGTGTGTCAGTGGTGGAAAGAGTACTGAATATTTGTGCTTAAATTTGTGACCCTCCACAGCAAATCCAGTCACTTGTTGCAACGGAGGTTTCCGAGAAAACTGAGCGTTTACGTTGCGTGGGGTAAAATGTTTTGAAACAGTGGAAGGTCTATACTGTACTGTTGTGAATAAATTGGGCTGAAAAACTTACCCTTTCCATCCTAAAAACGTGACTTTCTTGAGGTGAGGAATTCAATTCCAGCAGAATGTTAAAAGTTTGTGTTTTGAACGCTCTACTTCAATATTTACGGTAAATCCACTGGTTGACGAGCGTGAAGATATTTCTCCGGAATCCATCTCCGTCTCCCGAGTTCAGTTAACCTAACGCAGGTAGGCTATCCGTGTGGCTGTAAATGCAGCGTAGGCTACCGTAAATGCAAACGTAGCCGCGACCGCACCAAGCGTCTGTGAGTGCTACGGCGAAAAAAATTGGCGACAAGCGACTGGTTTTGCCGTGGAGGGTCACATATAACAATGTTACTTAATACTGAAATAATACTAGGGATGCACAGTAATATCGGAATCATACTGGAATCAGTCGATAATTTTCAAAGTCATCGCATCCGACCGATGCTTAGATTTGCCCGATATTTTCAGCCGATATTTGATGACGCATTTATTGTCCGTGGGAAAGGTAACGCTCGTGTCAGGCATGTCCAAAGTATGAGGTAGGATTTTACACTGCCTGTGTCTTCTGTCTTAAAATGTATGGCCTTGTTTTGTGCCAAAATCCTGAGCACGCAGTGGAAACTGCTACGATCAATTAGGCCTTGTGCTTCTGTCAGGAATAGGCTCTGAGCCATAAGTAGTGATGCACTGATCCGATACGTGGATGAGATATCGTCTGATAGCGACTCAAATATCTGGATCAGGTATCGGTGGCATTGGGCATCTCTGTGTTTCTGATGGTTTTAGCGCCGCAGGATTAGGGACCGTCACTAAAGTACACAACTGTGTTTAAAGGAATCATTGTTGAGATGTTATTTTACATCATAAATAATTTAGCATATACATATGGGTGTGTAATTATTACATTGTGTTAGTTAGGAACACAGGATTTAAGTCAAGTATTAACTTAAGCAGAACACAACAATCTCCTCACAGAGAAAAACACAACTTATTCATTAAAAACTGCTATCGGATCAGTACTCGGGACTGTCCGGTACCCGAAGCCCAAGTATCGACATCGGTATCGGAAAGGAAGAAGTTGGATCGGTGCATCTCTAGTCTTAATACTCAATGTTTTATACTCTCCAGGAAGGCTCTGGTACTGGTTCCAGTTCCAGCTGTACCCAAGTACCCAAATAGCTATGTTTTTCAGTGATATACAGTTACAGTTGGTAGTGTAACGGTTAGGGAGTTGGCTCCATGACCTGAGCGTCGGCAGTTCGAGTCACGAATGGGCAAAGGTACCACTAAGGTACTCATGAGAAAGGTACCGTCCCCAATCACTCCGCACTCCTTAATTATACCGGATCCATTATATTATATCATTGGATATTTTAGGCATGCAGAGAGGGCACAAGGTATTTTATTTGACTGTTAAAAACTGGAGCAGTGATAAATGAGGTGGACGACGGCCAGCAGATCATAAACAGTTTATAAGTGTCCATCTAATAAGCTGGACATCAGGTGAGTGTAGAATCCTGATCAAGAGTCTGATCTACGTAGAGTAAAAAACATTCAATATGGGAAATGTGTAATTAACGTTGCGTCATATCAACTCTGACATTTGATATTCATTAAATTCAGAAACTGGTAAAACTGTGCTCTGCTTCATTTGCCGTGCTGTGATATTTCACATTTCCACAAATTATTACAATATGGATTTTCCGAGCTTTTCCGAGTTTTGAGGGAGGGGTGGGGGGAACGGCAGAACGACTCGGCAGGTATGTTAATGGAGAGGTCTAATGACGAAGGGAGGAAGCGAGGGAGCGAGAGGACAGATGGCGTTCCACGGAGGGGAATAAAGAGGGGGATGGGGGCGAAGGAAAGGAGTAATTACAAGTTTCGCAGCGTGATACAATTTGTAATTACTTCACAGCATCAGCAGCACCAACATTTCTGCATGACGGGAAACACTCACAAGCTGCAGAGGTCACATGTCAGGGAGTTCCGGATGAGAGGAGAAATAAAGGATGGAATGAGCGGGATGAGGTCGAGGAGGACGAGATGGGGGGGGACAAAGATAGAGTGAACTGAGAATGCTGGAGAGAACAAAAGACAAAGAGAGAGAGGAGGTGAAGGAGAGACGGCAAAGAAAGGAAGAAAAAAATTAAGAAAGAACAGGAGGAAAGAATAGGAAAAGGAGAGAGAGAAAAAGAAAAAGAGGGATTGAGGCAAAGACAAATAGAGAAATAGAGCGAATAGGGAACACAGAGAATAGAGAAGGGGGAAAGAAAGAGAGAAGAAAATGAGATATATAGTAGAGAAAAACAGAAAGAGAGAAAGAACAAGAAAGAGAGAAAGAAGGGAAAGAAAAGGGAGAGGAGAGAGAGAAGGGGGGATGGAGGGCAAAGGAGAGACACTGAAAAATACGGGAAAGAAGAAAGAGTGGGAGGAAAGAAAGAGAGAGAAAAGAGAAAGAGGGATTGAAGCAGGGACATAATAGAGAATATAAAAAATAGAGTAAGAGGGGGAAGAAAGTCAGAAGGAGAACAGGAGAAATACAGTAGAGAAAGACAGAAAAGATTGAAAGAAAAAGAAAGGGGGGAAAGGAAAGGAAGAGTAAGCTGGGAGACTCAATAAAAGTGTGTATGAAGGAAAAAGAGAGAGAGAGAGATGAGAAAGAAAGAAAGAAAGAGAAAAAGAACAAGAGACAGGAGGTAAAATAGGAAGAAAGAGCATAGAGAAATGAAGAGGGGTGAGAAAGAGGGGATGTTGAAAAAAATAATGAAAGAAAGAGAGAGAGAGGTGGAAGGAAAGAAAGAAAGAAAGAGGAATGGGTGGAGGGACAGAGGAGGAGAGTGAGGGAGAGATAATGCACTGTCTTTCTAATTCTCATCAGTTCATATAATTCCAGTTTTATTTAAACACCTCACAACGCACACTCTCTCTCTCTCTCTCTGTTGTCTGTGTGTGTCTGTGTGTGTGTGTGTGTGTGTGTGAGGAGCCTGAAGACACACATATACTCACTCACACAAACACACACACAGCAACAATAATTAAAGGAGACCCTAAGGATGTTGTATAAGAAGACAGAGCATCTTATTAAATCCTCACACACACACACACACACACACACACACGCTGAGTGAAGCCGCTGCATTTCATAGCACACGCTGGAGGCTCAGACTATAAACTAGTCAACGGATCAAAAGAGACAAGACGAGTTTTATGATATTTACCGTTGATCAGCTCACAGAGTGTAACACGACGCACGATGACGGATAGAAGCGACTACAATATCAATAAAGTATTTACATCTAAACACCAAACCTGAGACCTGAGCAGAGTATATATTCTCCCCTTGACTGTTGCTGCAACATTTGCACATATCACTGAACACCTCACTAACTAAAAGTGCACGTCTTCTTCTACCTCCAGTTTAGACTGGATTTTATAGTCTAATTATATATGCGGAATCTATGTGCTTTTGTTCTTTGTAGAAACTGGAGGCAGGTTGTCGTCTCTTCTCTCTGCGTACCTGTATGTAGTCGTCATGTCTGCTCCGCCCCAGCCATCGAGGTCATCGGAATTCTAGTCTGGTTTTGCTGTTCACTAGAGATGGGATTAAGACCACCTAAACCGCGACAGGACCAAGACCACCGGGGAGAGACCGGAACGATGCAGGTTTTACACCACATGACAAAGTGGAAGATGCAAAGCCTCAGCAACGTTCAAGATGCTTATTCAACATTTGTCTCATACATATCTACTGTATAATGAGGAAATCACTTCACTGGAAGCAGTTATAAAATCACAAACCACAGTGAACACTCGTCAAGACCAAACTCACTGCTTTACTGGCTTGTGGAGGTGTTATTATCCAGAGACATGTGAAGAACAATAAGGTTAGTGCAGGTGGAAACACTTCTTTATCCATTTGGACTCTATCTGGATACAGAACAACATTATTTGATAAACTACATTTTTCTGTATTTATTTTTATCCCTATTAATTACTCGCTAACATTATAAAATGGAATAAAACTATTTTCTGATCAACTGAAAATGAAGAAATAGTAAAGTTTTGGGTAATTTTGAGCTGATTTGGACTCATTTTGGTCTATAAAACGAGCTGCTTTTGGTCTTTCTGGAAGAGAACTACATTTTTGTGCATGACGGCGTTCCATTTGAGAGTCGCGAGCGCCAACACATGTTTACATCACAAATAATGTAATTAATAAGGGTGTTGGTGGCCTACTGGTAGGACACTCGCCTTCGGACCAAGGGGTTGTGGGTTTGAATCCGACCCCCGGCGTTACCAACACTGGGTCCCTGAGCAAGACCCTTAACCCCAAGTTGCTCTCAGGGGAACTGTCCCTGAAATTAGGAAATGTAAGTCGCTCTGGATAAGAGTGTCTGCTAAATGCTGTAAATGTAAAAATGTAATGCCTTTTTACGCAATTACTTCAGTTTCTGTGCACGGAATTACTCAGAAACAATCTCACATACAGAGGAATGAACATGATGTCTGGTAAAGTCTTGCAATTCTGACGGTATGTGTGTGGTTTGTGTGAGTTATTAAAACACTAATTAATAAACAACGAATGCCTGTATCGGTCTCAAAGAGTTTGAACAATAATATTCTCAGGAGTTGTGGTCTTGGCTGGTCTCCAAATAAAATCCCAAGTCCTCTTTGTCCGAGTCCGAGACAAGACCGAGTACAAATGTGACTCTGCACAGCAAAACCAGTCGCTTGTCGCAAATTTTCAAAATTGAGTTACGTTTTCATGAAAGGGCATAAATCGGCCTTCAAAATGGAATGAATGGGACAATATATGACTGAGATATCAACATTCAAAGGAGTCGGGTTTCTCCTGTCACGCGGAGAAATTGCCTTTTGAAGGACTATCACGAGCACTCACAGACGCTTGCGCGTCGCTGCCACAAGCATTTACGGTAGCCCACGCTGCATTCACAGCCACACGGATAGCCTACCTGCGTTAGGTTAACTGAACTCGGGAGACGAAGATGGATTCCTGAGAAATATCTTCACGCTTAATAACCAGTGGATTTAGCGAAATATTATTGAAGCAGAGCGGCCAAAATAGAAACTTTAACATTCTGCTGGAATTGAATTCTCACCAAGAAAGTCACGCTTAGGATGGAAAGGGTAAGTTTTTCAGCCAAATTTATTCACAACAGTACAGTATAGACCTTCCATTGTTTCAAACATCAAAACAAAAAATCCAAAAATTTTACCTCAATGCGAACATAAACGCTCGTCTTCTCGGAAACCTCCGTTGAGACAAGCGACTGGTTTCACCGTGCAGAGTCACAAATATGGCCGAGACTTTTAAAAACTGGTCATGTTGCAGAATGAAGTGTAAAACGTCAGGTTGGTGAGCAGGTGACGCTGGTAAAAGAGGCGTTCTAAAAACTTCAGCCAGACGGCCGAGAGCTCGAGTGGGATTTTGAGACAGTGCTGTGAATGGAGAAAAGGCGGCCGAGTGCCATCTCCGTCTTAGCTCTCCACTTCTCTCTCCTCCACCATATGACCGAACAGATGGGGCAGGAATTTCGTCTCTCTCTCTCCTCCCTCCATCTCCCTTTCTCCTCATCACCGCCGAGTCCCGTCGTTTCTCACGTGTACAACACGGACACACCAGCGCAAGCACACTCGGAGCCGCTCACACACACCAAGTACACAAATATTAATCCACTTATTTGCCTGTGCATTAGACAGCCGTCTCAACAGGAGGAATTAACCACCAGGAACACAGTCCCTCCTTGTGCGTGTAAAACGTCTGATCCTAGGGCTGAGTAATTCATGTAAAATTCGTCATTCAGAACCTCTTATCGATGTAATCTTGCCTATTTTGGTTATTTTGACACAGCACCACAAAACCAAATCTGACCTCTGCATTTGACCCATCCGTGAAGAAGCAGTGGGTAGCTAATATGGCAGTGCCCGGGAGCAGTGCTGGGGACGGGTAATTTGCTCGAGTACCCCAGCGGTAACTTTACCGGATTCGTAACCTGTGGCCTTCTGATCACGGGGCGAACATCCTACCGTTACGCCACCGACTGCCCAAATGGATAAAGAAGTGTTTCCACCTGCACTGACCTTACTGTTCTTCATAGAACGTTTCTACATAATACCAACTCTAAATATGAATCTGAACGCGTTGATGTTCACAGTCTTGCGTAGACATCATTTTGGGGAAAAATAAGATGGTTGCTTTTGGTATGGAAGACGAGTCAGGAATCGATAATGGTAATGATACTGGATCAAATCAGATTAACTCCTTAACACCGCTAGGGAGCCGTGAGACTCGCCTCGGAAAGTCGCTTCCTCCGGAGCAGATTCTCAGGCAGAATTCAAAGTCTGGCCGCGCTTCATTGAGGGTTTTGTCGGGCGCATAATACTGCAATCTAGCGTAGAAATAAGGCTTACCCAAGGCTAGCGTTCTAGAGACTGATAAAGACGGCTTTGTAAAGGAGATTCCAGATATTACTCGCATTGTTGCACGTCTTTGCAATGTCAACATCTCCAGAGAGTCAAACGGTGAATGTTTATCTTCAGACTTCTACATCCAGGCCTCTTGGGTGCATGAATTAAACGTGATTTCTGTTTATAAGTCTAAACGCAAGGCCCACAACGCAAGTGTGTGTGTGTGTATGTGTGTGTGTGGGAAGAATCTGATCACGTCTGAGTCTAAATGTCTATAAATAAAAGGTGTAATGCATCTTCATTATGATTCAGCAGAGTGATGAAATTCTGATTCAGCAGACCAACAACAAACTTTCTGTACTAACGTGAGATACAGAGGAGTAGAAGGTGTTTGTGTCTTTCTCAGTCGGCATTTTCTCATCTTAAACGCACACATACACACACTCTCTCTCTTTCTTAATGCACTGAGTGGAATGTTCAGTAATTGCTACGGACCGTGACATTTGCAAATTGCATTCCTGCTGAAAAACAGGAAACTTAAATGAGCTTCACTAAGCGAGGAATGGGAAAACCATTAAAAGCGGCGCAGACACATTAACCGCAGTGTCCACTCAGGCTGACTGTCCATCACCGCATCACCACACAAAAAAACCCTTTCTCTCAGGAGTAACGAATTGTGGGAGGGAAAGAGGGACGCTTTAATGACGCCAGTGCTGACATTCTTTACGCTCAAGTTTTATTTAGTAACCATGACAAAGTGGTGAAAAATTATAACCAGTAAATACGGCATCTGTAAAATCAACTCAGGCCAAACTAACTAAACTAACACCAAATCTCACACAGCAACCTTAGGATCCAACTATGATTCCGTTAATTTATCATTTTCATAAATATAGGACTCTTAACTTTTTAATATTTTTTTATGATCATTTTAGAGATAAGCTTACATCCCAAAAGTTTACTCCAAGAGTGAGGTTTATATTATTTAGGGTTGCACGATAAGGGAATTATTGACCGATGCTGATATCAGATGTTTTCAAGCTTATAGCTGTCAATGCTGATAAATGAGGGAGGCAGAGTCGAGCGTGAGTCGAGTGCGTAAAGACCAGATTTTGCTCATCGAAGTTCCATCAAGACGCTTACAGAATTTTTGGCACAAAATAAACGCCATAACTCACAGCCGTAAGAGCGTGAAAAGCAGAGTGGAGCGAGGGCGGAGCACTTTGAGCGCAGCGCACATCATTTTAGGAAAAAAAATTCACTTCCCGCCCTATGTAGTGTACCAAGCCAAATAGGGCATGTGTGACACTCCATGTGCACTACCTAGTGTGTAGAGGGCCGTTAGGCTACAACTCCGGCTATTTCTGAGAGTTCCTAAGCATAGGAAAGTATGATAAGAGTGCAAGAAGACATTGCTGCAGTTTGCGTACCTTTTGCAAGAAGAACATTAATAATAATAATAACAACAATAATAATAATAATAATAATAATAATAATAATAATAATAATAATAATAATAATAATAATAATAAAATAATAAGTCCCGCACTCTTACAATAACAGAAATCCGTATGACCAGGGTTGTAAATAATACATCGATCTACATCAATATATATCAACAATCAACAAACTTATTGGTACTTATTGTTATTG
Source organism: Distichodus sexfasciatus (assembly GCA_032718565.1). NCBI lineage: Eukaryota > Metazoa > Chordata > Actinopteri > Characiformes > Distichodontidae > Distichodus > Distichodus sexfasciatus. The sequence goes on from JAVGVS010000108.1 coordinate 46,229, forward strand.
TAATGTTGATGATATTTGAGTTGCTTGTTGTGATGTGATACGAGTGGATGATGTTAAATCAGCATGTGATATTGTCTCATGTCGATCACCGGCTCCTCAACTGAATTCAATCAAATCAAGATTGTATCGGATCAGACTTCGAGATATCAGTATTTATTACCAGGATGAAACGATTTACACCTCGTTAGCTCGCCGTCATCAAAAAGAAGAGCAATTAGCGACTCAATTTGACCCGCTAAGAGTGCAGTTAGTGAGCAGATCAGATCGGGGACGCAGCTGGGAGCCTCATTAAAGAGATATCACAAATTGTGCTATGATACCATTTTGATTCAATTCAATCTTTAGAGCCCGTGAATCATCACAGATATCATATGCTGATTTAACGCCATCACCTGGGCTCATCCCAAATCACAAGCAACCAGAATAGCAGATATCAAGAGTTTCCTCTCATCCAGCACTTCTCAAAACCTGATGCTGAAGCCACAATCAGCATCGAATCAAGGCCGGGAGGAAGAGGAAGAGACGCGTCTCACACGTCTCCATTCCATCTCGATTCCGTTTCTACGCAACGGCCGGTGTGAATGAGAGGTTTGGAGTCTGTTTTCCCACGGTCTGATAGTTGAGTGGCAGCAGTGCCACCTGGTGGTGGAGTCACACACTGCAGCCCCCAACCGACAGCTGGCTCAGCCTTATTACCTCAAAGTAAATATCTTAATAAAATATTATATTATATTATATTATATATATTATATTATATTATATTATATTATATTATATTATATTATATTATATTATATTATATTATATTATATTATATTATATTATAATATATTAAAGAGGCTCAGGAAATGTGAATAGGACTGATTTAAAATGTCCCAACAACTTATGAACATTTCTCATGTGTTCCCCGGTTTGAAAACTAAAGGCCTATTTACATTCATTCAGTCATTCATTCATTTTCCGAACTGTAATCCCAACTGGGGTCGTGGGGACTGGAACCTATCTCGCAACTTCAAGGCAAGGCGGGACAAGCTCTGGCAGGCGCCACTCACACCGCAGGGCACAGGCCTATTTGCATGAATGTGGATATTTTTATAAACACTATTTTTTGAGAAATCTTCACTTTGGAGAGCGTAAAAAAAAAGCATGGTTAAAACTCTGTTTATATGGAAACGAAAGGGTCAAACGTATTTAAAAAAATGTTTATAATAATCTCAGCATACGTGTGAACAGGCCTTAAGAGGGAGAAAGAGGAAGGCAGAGTGGAGGAGA
>JAVGVS010000108.1:52500-127500 GCA_032718565.1 Distichodus sexfasciatus
AAGGGTAAGTTTTTCAGCCAAATTTATTCACAACAGTACAGTATAGACCTTCCACTGTTTCAAAACACTAAAAACAAAGAATCCAAAATTTTACCCCACGCAACATAAACGCTCGTTTTTCTCGGAAACCTCTGTTGCGACAAGTGACTGGTTTTGCCGTGCAGAGTCACAAATAAAGAATACGCATCATTTTTTTCAATTTCCTAAAAAAAAAACGACAGCAATGACGTGAGTTCAGATCTAGAGAGATACTTGACTATAGTAAACACTCATTGAAAAATAATTATCTCATCATAATCATGCTGTCTGATTATCTGAAGGCGAGTCTCCTTGTCTGACCACTGTGACCAGGCCGGACACCCCTCACTTTCCCCATTTCACATAAACATCACCATCACAGGTTTGGACATTTTCCTACCGGCGCGGATGGCGATGGCCCGAGCCTCCACCTTGTCTCCCATCTTGCGGACGACCTCGGGGGCTGGACCGATGAAGCGCACGCCGGCGTCCGCACAAGCCTGAGCGAAATCTGCACGCTCCGACAAGAAGCCGTAGCCGGGGTGGATAGCGTCCACGTCATTCTCCTGGAGGAACACGCACAAAAACACGTCCCCTCAATCAGCTATTTGTGTTGTTGGGTGTGTACATTAGAAGACAGAGAAAGACTAGAAACAATTAAGATAAAATAAGCAAAAAGGAACTGCCCACATTAGCTGCCCACTGCTCCTTCACAGATGGGTCAAATGCAGAGGTCACATTTGGTTGTGGTGCACTGTGTGCTGTGGTGTGTTCACAATGACAAATAATCAAGGTGCGCTACTGTGGCTCCACTGCCGTCTCTTCTCTCTGTGCCGTCTGCTTCATTTAAAGTCTCGCCCACAACAGTCTCTGATTGGCTATACGTCACACGAGTAGTAGCCAATCAACACTGATGCCTTGTCGTCACTCACACCACACTCACAAACGAGCGTAGCAGGAAGCTCCGAGACGGAGAAGAGGAGAGAGAAGAGTTCCAGCTGAGCTTGGCGTTTGTAAAATTCTAAATTATGACAGAGATTTTCTGTTTTTTTGCATATCAGTTCCAAAGATCGGTGATCGGCTCTGTCAACTAGCAATAATCGGTATCGATATCGGCCCTGAAAAACCAATATCGGTCGACCTCTGCTTAACACACACTCAAAAATAAATTAAAAAATTTAAAAGACAACTTGCACTTTAATTTGCTTAAGTAATCTTCTAAACATCAAGGGTCAGTCACGCTGGAGCAACGTGGAGTTAAGGGTCTTGCTCTGGAACCTAATGGTGGTAGTTCCTGATACACTACAGATAAAGACACGACGTTGTAGAACAACCACACACTACAGAAGACACTGCCGCATGCATAACGAAAGAGTTTTATCAGACGCTCGGGGCAGACGGCTGCTCTGATGCCCTTGAGCGACCAAGCAGATCCGGAGAGATCGTATCAGATCAGCCACCCGTAGTGCTACAAGGGCCACTGGGAGATACGGAGAGGCCAGAGTGAGCGGAGACGACTACATTAACAGTTATGACATTTATCATATCATATATTTATCATCTTCAGCGGGGACGATGGCCTAGTGGCAGGAAACTCGCCAAGAGCCAAGAGGCCAATAAGGAAAAGACAGCAGACAGAACTGGAGCTAAAGATGATAAGATTCTGAACAGAAGTAGTATTTTCTGCTCCAGATTAAAACTGACAGGTGATGTAATTAAAGATTAGTTTGGTAGTCGACTCGTCTGATGATTAATTTTTTCAATTAGTCGACCAGACCACTATTTGGGAGCGATGAGGACAGACAGGATTTTAGAGTCATTTTGATCATCTGCAGGAAACAAGAAGCACACAACCCGAGGTTTATGATGTGGCGAGAGACGACATGCGAGTGGTTGGTGTGAAAGATGAAGATGCAGAGGACAGGAAGCAGGGGTGGGCGATATATCGAATATACTCGATGTATCTCGGCTTGCGATGTAGTAAATTACTGTATCGTGACCATCGAGTATAAATCCAAACGTTATTGTTAAACAGACAGCATGTACTTCGCTTTCCAGTTTTGCTTTTCTGCCCCGTCAAAGCAGACAGCTCGCTCCTCCGCCCATCCAGAAAACTCTCCTAGCACATGCGCGTTTTGCACCGCTTTCATGTTTCGCTTCTCTGCTCGCTCCCCCGCCTATGGCATCACATCGATGCCAAAACCAGAGCAAAATGGCTTGCCGCAAAAATTTCGCGGGCGTAAATTTCAAAGTCGCGAGTGCAAATGTGAAACTCCACAGCACAAAATTAAGAACCAAGAGCGCGGTTGTGATAATATTGCACGCAAACTGTATTTTTCCTCTCAAATGTCTTTTTTCCTCTCGATGTGTTGAATGTCCTCGCGCGCAAAGTAGATTACCGATAAGCGGCTTTTTTACTCGAGTGAGATTTCTGGCGCGCGCTTTGAAAGGGGCGGGTTTTGGCAGTTTGGGGGCGGCGTATTGGCTGTTTCTGCCTGCGAATCCTATTGGCCGATGGCTCCTGGTTTTGTGATTGACTGCACGCTACAGAAAGTTTCACCAGAAAAACCAAAGATGATGGAGGAAGAGGAACAGCGGCAGGTAGGTTAAACACAAGTTATAGCTTATCGACCTTTTAATCATAATTTACAGTTAGGTCTTAAGCACGCAATCAATGGCTCCCCTTGCCCACTTGTCTGTCCCCAATATAAAGTATAAAGTTTGCTATATTATACTTTGGTTTAAAATAAAAGCATTTACTATGTTAAACTTTGGCTAAATTCATTATATTGGTGTCATTTTATGCAACATAGGGCCAAATTTGTCATTTATACAGTGATTTAGAGGAAATTTAAAGGTATTGAGATATATATTGTGTATCGCAATATACAGTAGATTAAAAATATTGCAATATTATTTTTATGCCATATCGCCCAGTCCTAACAGGAAGGAATGAACAGGTCAATCCGCTGTGGTGAGCCGAGAAAAAAAGGTCAGTACCTTGCTCTAATGGAGGTGTGGCAGAATGGCAAGAGCTTTTGAGGCAGCTCATACATCCCGTCAAAACAAAAGCTTTGTTTGATCGGAAGTCTTTGATTTGAATGACGGTAAAATAACATGCTCTGGAACGGCAGGGGAGGAGAAAATTGTTGGTGAACTCTTGACACGGTGGACAGGCTTATTCAGGCTCAGTTTAAGTCTGGTCAACGACAAATTTAGAATTTAGTCTGTCAGTGGCGTCTAAAAGCCTCAGATTTATAACAGGAGCTCTTTGGTGTTTGGTTTTTTGCCGAGGCTACATCTGTTCTGCATAAGTGAGGTGGGTGTGATGCTGAATTTTAAAGACTGAGTTGTGGCTTTTTTTGTTATTCTCAGGATCCTGCTTCCATAAGATCTTGGTTAAATTGAAATAAATAAGCTGATAATTAACAGATACAGATTATTACTAAAAAAGCAGAGAGACAACTGATGTCTGCTGTTCTCACGAGAGACATTTCTCTAGACAACAGAACTGTGTGTATTTTAAAATTTATAGGAATGCACGATGATATGGAAAAAGGCCCACGCCTTTTGTCTTAAAATGTATGGCATTATTTTGTGCCAAAATTCTGAGCGCGCAGTGGAACGTTCACAAGCAAAATCTCTTGTCTTTACGCGCTCAACTCTGCCGGCACACACGAAAAGTTTAAGCTAACTAAATTGCATGTTTGTATCACTTAGTGAATGAGAGCATGTACATGGGCTGTGTCCCGAGCCGTGTACTACTGCACTTAATAGTATGGTAGTTAAGGTGCTTTTATCAACGTTACTATGTGGTAGTATGCATCTCAGGAAATAGCCGGGGTTGTAGCTTAACGGCTCTCTACACACTAGGTAGTGCACATGGAGTGTCACACGCGCCCTATTTGACTTGGTACACTACATAGAGCGGGAAGTGACTTTTTCTTAAAATGTTGTGCACTGCGCTAGAAATGCTCTGCCCTCGCTCCACTCTGTTTTCACGGTCATTTGACTTGGCGCTGTGTTAGAAATGTCAGAGATATGGTGTTATTTTTGTGCCAAGACATATATAGACATATAAATACTTCTTCTTTCTTACTGATTACACTATAACATTATAAAATTGAGAAAAAAAAATTGAATTGAAAATGAAATACTGAACTTTGTCATTTTGAACCAATTTGGTCTATAAAAATAGCTGTGTTTGCAGAGAACTACATTTCCCACGATCCTCTGGGCGTGCCCCGGAGCCGCGTCACAATGATACATTGGGCATGCGTTCTAGAATAAACGATGGAAAACTTATTGGAAAATCTAAATAAACGGCAGACTTGTGAATAGAACGTTGGTTGTTGTGGTTATTTATCAGCCAAAATATGCCGTGTGTCTGTAATAAAGGCGACATTTTGACCAAACTGGAGCGTTTTGCGAGTAACGGCGCTCATGCGCGCGGTCATTACCACAGCACGCGTGTTTACATCGCGAAAAATGTTGAAAAATGTTTTTATGCATTTACTTCTGTTTTAGTGCAGGAACATCTCACAAATACTTGCACATGCAGAGGGATCAGGTCTTGTCTTGATCGCGCCACTGAAAACGTTGTGCGTCACTATTAAGCGTCCGTGTGAAATACAAGCGGAGCTGCTCTAGTGAGTAAAATGAATTAAACCAAGCTTCGATTCTAGAAAAATTGCCTCGACCATTTTTGTAATAGAATTATTGGAGTTATTGGAACAATCGTTTCAGCTCTACTTTACCGCAGTGCCACTTCCCATGCATAACGAATTGAGTGTGCACGCATTTACAGATCGGCTCCATAGAACGGCCCAATGCCACAGATACCCGATCCAGCCGTTTGAGCCCGTTATCGGACCAATACCGATCCACATATCGGATCGGCTACATCTCTACTGATAACCATAAAAAACCGTACATATTTAAAACATTCAATATCTTAAAAATTATGTTGAATATTATGGACCAGAAAGCAAGAACCTCCAGGTTGGATAAATTTCAACCCTCAGCACTACTAGATGTGGAGTGCAGTGAATACGAGGGGGCAGATCGGAGATAAAGAGATGAAACAAGCGCTCCAACGTTGAACCTTCATATGATATTGTGACGTCCTAAACACAAACTGCCACACATCAATCTCACATCCTGAGGCCTTTTACTACAGCTGCTTTAATAGTGGAAGGTAAAAACACGGAGGGTCCACTTCATGTCCACTTAGAAGCGTAGGACCTAAAACGATATAAAAGTGTGTATTTTCACATAAAAGGTAAAGGTCCTGACCTTGGCCACTTTAATGATGTCGGGGATGTGGAGGTAGGCGGCTACAGGAGCCAGTCCCTTTCCGATGAGATACGCCTCATCTGCCTTCTGTCTGTGCATCTGACCGGTGTCCTGCTCCGAGTAAACAGCCACCGTGCGGATTCCCAGCTCCGTACAGGCACGGAACACACGGATGGCGATCTCTCCTGCACACAGAGGTTAACATACCTCATCATTAGCAAATTTGAACTATTTTAACTATTTAATTAAATAAATCCACAAATAAAAAGTTTGAGGCGAACTATAATTATGTTTTTGTATCCATCCTGTATAGGGATGAGCGCATTCTTTTTTTAAATATTCATTGGGCGGGTCGTCCTTTTACTGATAGCCAAACCACAGTTTACCGTTCCAAACAGATACAAACCGCACACACAACAGCGAAAGGCCCAAGGTCCGTGGACTTTTTGGTACTTGAAATTTCGTTCCAGAAAATATAATTTAAAAAAGAAATAGAGACACATTTAATTCTTAACCTAAAAAGGAAATTCGCAATTGTCTCCTTTTTTGTGACAAAACGAAGCATACAATTTCAAACAAATCGATAGGATACTGAGCAGAACAAGGAAGACGACACAATACAACCCCAATTTTTTTTTTAGCAAATCGCGCAACTATAATGTTTATGATTATAATGTTTATGATTATAATTATACATGCTGGGACACACAAGCTGGTAGAGTACATGTAGTACAGATAGGCTATGTTATCAAAAAATAACATCACTGCTGTAAAGGAAAATAAAAAATAAAACAAATTTCCCATCCCTTGCTGCCACTGGGGAGAAAAAAATCCCTACCAACCCATGACCTCAACTGACAACCAACAGGAACCAAACCTTTTTTTTTCTTAGGCCTAAACGTGCGGCACTAAAACCATCAGGAACACAGAGATTGTGACTGGTGTTGTTAAGGAAGTTAAACAGTATAATGGTGTGATGTGCTTTTGGGCTTGTAGTGTGTTGTGTTGCTTGTTCTGCTCATTGTCATATCAATATGTAGGAATTAGTGTGAATGTTGAACAATAAACCAGCTTTACCACAGTCACACTTCCCATGCAGAACCAACTGTGCACGGTGCACACGCAAACAGAGAAAAACCTACAATTTAATTTAACAGATTGGTTCCATAGATCATCTATACTCTTTACCTTCTCTCATTGTCGGTCAGAAGAACATAAATCACCTCTATTACTGGTTAGGAGGCTCTTCTGACTTAACAGAAAATCTCCTCTAGCTCTGTCTACTATAAACCCAGTTTGGGACGTTTGGGACACTTTCCTAAATTGAAGAAAATAAGAATGTTCCGGAAGATTCCGTTGTTTTGCGTGATATGGGGCCTTATTATTCTAGGTATAATGGCTCATTTGTATTTGTGAAGGAAGTGAAGGCATGAACGAAATGAGAACAGCTCTTACCTCTGTTAGCCACCATGACCTTCTTAATGGGTTTGTACTCCAGTTTTTGCGGTGAGGTGTGAGCCGAGCGGGACAAACAACACGCCCGCCTCACCGCCAGCGCGCCCAGAGCCGCCCGCGTCCCTACCAAGTTCAGCAGCATCTGTACAAAAGGAGAAGGGACAGACAAAAAGAAAGACAAACACCTTAACAGGCAGAAAAAGAGATAAGGGTTTTAAACGGTATCTTAGAAGGCATTAACAGTTGAGACAAGCAAACAGCGATTAGAGGCCCAGCGGCCCGTTGAAAGCACCGCAGGGCTACTGACCAATTTTAGATAAGATTAGAAGGCACTAGGCCAGAGGGATAGAGACGGAGCAACACAAAACCGGGCGGTGAAAGCCACGGGAACAGAATAGCTGCACAATATATCGTTTCAGGATTACCATTCTGACTTGAGCGCGTGCAATAATCACACGTAATGTGAAGTAAGACAAATTAAACAAAAACACACGATGCTACAACTTTTTTGCCGCTTCGCACAAAAGGAGAACTGGTTCTAATTTTCCATGACTCATCTACCAGAGCAGCCCTAAATAACACACATCTGCTGTAGGTTAAGTGAGAGTTGCAAAATGAAAAGTGTCCATCTAGACCAACATTCTTTACTAAGTAGCTTCTATCTGATCTGGGCCTCAGGGTCCACCGTGTCTGCATTTTTGCTGTGTCTCAGCTTCCAATTTACCTGTAACAGGTATTTATCACTGCTGATCTCTTTGTTGAAGCCTGTTGAAAGCTGGGAACAGAGTAAAAATGTGGAGTGCCCGCCGGGCAACAAACTTTGCCTATCTAACCAACATCACACCCTGCAGCCATGCCTGCCAGCCCTCTACTGGTTATTCCACATTTTTACACACGGGAAGTCCTAAAAATAAGGAAATTTCTTTTCCTCACACATTCACACTGCTATAAAGACAGATGAATCACACCACTGAGCTGTTGTTATTTTATGAAGTATAGTCCCTCCAGGCCTTTTTTGAGACTGCTGCAGCCTAAAATGTCTGATTTTGCGGCAGCTCTTCTGAAAAAATTCAATGAAAGTTGCTGTGTTTTGGGCGTTTTATTGCAATAAAGTTGCGGGAGGCAAGGCAAAGTTGAGGACAAGATTGCATTTTTTTCCCTCTTTATAGTTAATCTTTAACAATTAATTAAAATGAAAGGAGCAAAACCACTGTTATTTTTATTAACCATTTAGTTATGAGTTCACTCACATATGGCTCAACGTTTTGCAGGAAACAACAACGATTGGTCAAAAATTGCAGAAAAGTTGTGGTAATTGGTCAAAATTGCACAGTCATGATGAATTTGTGGCTGAATTTACGTTAATAGTTGCGATTGCAACATCGCAAAATCCTGGAGGGTCTGGAAGCAGTGCTGGGCGACATCTCGGTAGTTTCAGGATAAATAATGATAATATCCATCTAGGGATTTTTATGCAGCTAAATTTTCATCTGTAGGATAAGAGTCACATGTGATGTGTCTACACCAGTCAAAATAAAGCACAGACTTTTTCCTGCCTTACAATGAAGAGAGCTATGAAAGAGGAGGAAAGCAACACGTGAGAAGAAAATCAGCTGAATAAACAGGCGATATTAAACTCAGTAAGGTGAAGAGCTGGAGGGAAACATTCCAGCGTCGGAGGGGGCGATGGTGGGATGAGAACCAAGAGGACACATGCTGGTCTAGAAAAGTAGCTGAAGGGTCAAACATTTAATTTAAACAGAGGATGTCTGGACACAAATATACTGTAGGTCAAAAATGGGACGTCTGTACCTTCACACATAATTTTGGCAAATGCTAACCAAAGATTTCTCTTGGATTCTCTAAATAATTTTATGATACTGCCCACCACACTTTAAATGTGAAGCTGCAACACCTTGTGAAATACCCATCACAAATGACAATATATTTCATAATAACTTTATGAGTCAACTTTAACAATGAACAATAAGAAGTTTAACAATAATCTGTTTTGTGAAGAAGCACGTCATCAATGACGCTCCAGATCATTCTTTGATACATTTTGGGGGGTTTAGCAAGGTATTGTACATATACAAATTTACAACTTTTCACTCTCACATTCATTAGTCTGAAACTATAATTCCTGAAGTGACTAAAAAGTGTATTATCCAAACCATGATAAAACCCAGACGCTGGTGTGTGTGAAACTCAAGGTCAGGTTTTCCCCTTATCAAATAAACCAGTCGACCTGGAGAAACTTACACACTCACTGGAATAAAAGCTACCTGCAGCCTGAATCAAGTGTGTGATTTGTCAGGGAAGTCATGATGACATGATGATTAAAGTACTCACAAAAACATTCAGAAGAAGAAATGCCACAAAAGTGGGGCTGCACCTAACGATTATTTTGTTAATCGATTAATCTGCAGATTATTTTTTTCAATTAATCTATTATTAATCAGATAAAAAGAAAAAAAAAACAGAATAAAAAATAACTGAATTTTTAATAAACCAAAGTGTCTTTCTATTTTTTTATATTTATTTTTTGCTCTCTAACATTATAAAATGGGAAAAAAAAATTTTCTGATTAATTGAAAATGAAGAAATATTGAAATTTTTGCCATTTTTAGCCAAGAACGCACGACGGTGTTCCACATGAGACGGAGGACGTCACAATAACACAGTGGACACGTGTCAGGAATAAACATAAAAATATCAAGTAAATGTCTGTATTGTGAGTAGAACGCTTTTTTGTTGTTATTTATCAGCTAAAAATGAGTTTTGTCTGTAATAAATGGAAAGATTTGACTGAACTGGAATGTTTTAGTGAATGTCGGACTTCCCTATGAGAGTCGTGAGCACTAACAAACAGCGCTTGTGTTTACATTGCAAAAAATGTCATGCATGCGATTCTACGCAATTACTTCAGTTTTTGTGACGGCAAGGCATGGCACTGGTTCTCGACTCCTTCTTATTCTTCTTTTACAGCGGTCTTCGTCCAGCTTAATGCTGCTTTACTGCCACTGCGGCTTTGGTTACCTTACTGCCCCCACATTAGCGGGTAGCCACCGTACGAATGTGTATAACACAGACCCAACTAATCCATTATTAAATTAGCTGCCAACTATCTTAATAAACGATTTCAAACAATTTAATCGATTAGTTGTTGCAGCCCTAAGATCAAATATAATTTGTTAGACGAGTTTAGTCTATCAACACTGAAGGTGCTGAACATTAGCCATTCTGACACAGAGGCTGTGAACTTCATGCACTTTTTGTCTAATGAATATTACAATATCAATATTATAAAAATAAAAATATGCTGAAAGGTTTATTTAAATTAGGTGTTTATGTTGGAGTGTGTTATTCAGATTTATGATGTCAAATTAAATATTTAAAGACAACATTTATCACTTCAAAATTTCAGGTATCATTCTCCTTGATTAGAAATAATCGGGATAGTAAGGCCTAAGACAAAAAAAAAAAGTTTTGTTTCCGGTTTCCGACCGACCCTGGCAATTTATGTGCGACCCAAATTTATTTTATGAGCTTGGGGAAGAAATAATACAAATTAAATAAATCCACAAATAAAAAGTTTGAGGTGAACTATAATTATGTTTTTGTACAGCACTCCTCCATCCTGTATAGGGATGAGCGCATTCTCTTTTTTAATATTCACTGGGCGGGTCGTCCTTTAACTGATAGCCAAACCACAGTTTACTGTTCCAAACAGATACAAACCGCACACACAATAGCGAAGGGTCCGTGTACTTTTTGGAATTTGAAATTTCGTTTCAGAAAATATAATGTAAAAAAGAAAAAGAGACACTTATTTAATTCTCAACTTAAAGAGGAAAAATGAAAAACGCAAAACAATATTTTTTTTCCTTTTGTCCTTTCGCATATCAGAAAAGAAAAACGACAGAAACAAGAACAAGAAAACGCCCTTTATTTATTTTGCCTGAACTGGAGGTTATAATTTTTATTGTTTTATTTAAACAAATCTATTATTCTCTAAAGCCACTTGCCCTAGTAACCTCAAACTGCTTTCAAGACATAAACACTCAAAAAATTCCATAAAAATAAGATTTTTTATTTACTTATTTTTATTTATTTATTTTTTTTTATAAATAAGCCTTGTAGCATGTGCATAGTGTTTAAGTATCCAGAAAGCAGTTTGAGGTCACTGGGGCAAGGGGCCTTGGAGAATAATAGATTTGTTTAAATAAAACATATTAAACATTTTAATAAGGTAAAGGACTGCAATAATTAAAAAAATAGCCTTGTAGTACGTCAGGAGTGTTCACCTACGTACTTTAAAATCAGTTTGAGTTTATCAGGACAAGCAGGCAAGCGGAACAGAATGGATTTGTTTAAACACAGTTGTGTAATTTTGCGATGATCCCTAACGCTGCGGCGCTGAAACGCCCGCGACCACAGAGATCGTGAGGGGCAGCCAGAGTATTTAAAGAAATTAACCATTATAATCGTGCTAAAAAATTGGGGTTGTGGTGTGGTGTCTTCCTTGTTCTGCTCCATAACCTATCGATCTGTTTGAAATTGTATGCTTCGTTTTGTGATAAAAAAAGGAGACAATCGCGAATATCAAACGAATGTCGAACATTAAACCAACTTTACCGCTGTCCAGGTTGTTGATCTACAAAAGCCTCCGGTTCAGACAAAATAAATAAAACGCATTTTCTCGTTCTTGTTTCTTGCGTTTTTCTTTTCTGATGTGCGAAAGGACAAAAGGGAAAAAAACAATTGTTTTGCGTTTTTAATAAGTGTGTCTTTTTCTTTTTTAAATGATATTTTCTCAAACGAAATTTCAAACACCAAAAAGTACACGGACCGCGAAGGGGGCAAACTACATCATCAATGACTAGGGAAGCTGGCTCCGCCATCAGCAGCACAGCAATTGTCCCGAAAATCTTTAGCCAAGTGTGATGCAAGATGCCTTGTCCTCCACTGAATAGCAGCTCCCCATAACTTAGCCACTTAGCAATGCTGCACAGTCGTTCACAAAGACAATCGTTGTTGTCACACTGTCGAGACCGTAATATGAACAGTAAATATACTAATGTGCAGAAGAAGAGTAAGAATTGGAATCCCCAACAATATCTTAATATATCATAATTTGTATCTTTCTTTTACAAGATGGACATGTGTAATATAATACAGGTAGGCTGTTATGAAAAAATAACATCACTGCTGTAAAGGAAAAAAAAAAAAAAGAATAAATTTCCCATCCCTTGCTGCCACTGGGGGAAAAGAAAAAAAAACCCTACCGACCCATGACCTCAACTGACAACCAACAGGAACCAAACCTTTTTTTTTCTTAGGCCTAATGCCCCTAGAAAAACCATATCAGTCCACCCCTAGTCTTTATACTTTCTTCTTCTCTCTACAATGGGACTGGTTTTAAAAACCATATCAGTCCACCCCTAGTCTTTATACTTTCTTCTTCTCTCTACAATGGGACTGGTTTTGTTCACGAAAGCACATTTAAGGTGTCGGTTTCACTCTCCTTGTACATTTGCCAAAGGCTCTGAATGGCCCGGTGCTCTACTTTGTGCTCTCCCAGACCACAGATCACATTCCGCTGCAGATTAACAATACGACGACTGTGCTGCCTGGACATGCAAAAACGAGAGCCCACAGAACGAATGAGGCACAGAAAAAGAATAAAAGCCAGAGACTGGCGTGGCGTCCCTGGATAACTCAACAGTAAAGTGCCAAGATTTTTTCACCACTGTAGAGAATAGAGAAAATGAGACTTTTCACAACATTCCGCTTGGTTAACGAGGCTTGGGAAGCCGGGAGAGATAGTTGTGTGAACTGTGTAATTAGAGACAGTAAAAACGGGCCTCATAACACGAGAGGCGCCACACAGATTTGAACACAATGGATGTGTGATACTGGGAAAAAATTATATTGCAATATAATCTTTAAATAAGTAATGCAATATAAAAACTAACACAGTATCCTTACCAAATGACTGAAATGGCTCCATTTAAAAATCATTCTGGAATGATACAGGTGATTTTATATTATATTTTATTATTTTACATCTGCTTTAAATTTATTCAAGAATCCTTAAATCTGAGCAGACAAGGTTCTCAAACTTCTCTTGTAGATCATTCATGGAGTTTTACAGTCAATTTCCTCATATTTTGCCTCCATAGAGCCTGTCTCATTTTCCTAGTAAAACATAAAGAAATGAGAGTCGGCTCAAGACTGCACAGGTCTCAGGTTTCAGGTTGACTATCAATAATGCAACTTCCTACATGAGCAGGTATAATCTTTTTCAATAGGGTTTTCATTCTGACGGCAGCACCGAACACGTTTCTTAGTAAGGCCTCATGGGTCGTAAAGTCCCGACTCACAGCGTGATTCAACAAGAGGGATCAAGTTTCTTAAGACTGCTGCAAAGGATCATATTAACCAGCACCTGCTAAACGTCATAATCAGTCAGTCACAGATGAAGTACTGACTAAGCTTTTGCTTTCTCAGAACCACATTAAGTATGCAGGAAGATTTCACAGGATCTGGTTTCCATGCCCTGCTGATTACACTCAATGAGTTCTCCATGTCACTGGGGTTATGGGGTTTGACCTGTTACGTTTCTACAAGTGCCAAGGACTACAAGTGCTTTTCTTATCCTTCAAGACATTTATGATGTAATGACGTGGTTATTTTGCCTGGGTGTTTAAAGACATCATGTGGGTCAATAAATGTCCTGTGGGTGGAGTTCAAATTATGAGCGAAAAATGATCATCCCGACCTATTATCAGCACCAAAATTTACAGTTTTGTTTACTGGTATTAGCCGATTTTAAAATCTGTATGACAATAAAATAAATATATAAATGTATTTATATACTTAACAAGTTTAGCCTACCAACACTGAATGCAAAAGTCTGACCTTCTGACACAGATCCAGGAGCTCCCTGCACGTTCTGTGTTAGTAACATTAGGATTTTTTTTTCTGAAATAAACATAAGCTAAAAGTTATTTCAATTAGGTTTGTGTTGGAAAATTGTATATTCAAAATTCAGAGTTCAATTTTTATATTTATAGCAGATAAATATAGTATAGTATAAATAATATACAAAATAAATAATACTGGTCGATCCATAGTTCACATAAAGTAACAGTCTAGCCTAGAGGTTGACCGATATGGGTTTTTCTAAATCCGATGCTGATATTTAGAAGTCAGGGTCAGCCGACGGCCGATATATGCTGCCGATATTTTTTTGGCCAATAATTAGACATTTCCCCTTTGTTTGTGTAGTAAAATATCACACTAATAATAACAAAGGATATACGAAATTTCTCAACTTAATATTTATTTATCACTGACTAAACATAAATATAAACATAAATAACAAATAAAACTGTAAATAAACAATAAATAAATATATAACATTTGAACTTGACTAATAATTTGTAAACAAAACAAAGTTTTCAAGTTACAAACTATTCCTGAGGGAAGATAAAAATGTAAGCAACAATACAAAAAGGAGAGTGCAAATAATCTAAAGGAGAGTGCAAAACTTCTGGCTGGGGTCCTGCAGAGGCGGCAGCATGGATCACGTGTACTGCAGCAAAACTGGGCTGTCCGCAGAGACGCCTGAATATCGGCGAACTAAACTCGGATATCGGCCGATGCCGATATTGTAAAAAATGCTAAATATAGACCTCTAGTCTATTCCCTATGCTTATTTGAAAATTCCACCTTTCATTAATGTATCACAGAGACAAATTTCAGAAGCAGGCATGTTTACATTCTAGTGCAAACTGTGCATTCGAGTGTTCGCAACAATGATTCATGAATTTTGAATGAACTTGCAAAAATCTCAGGGAGACATCTGAGGTGTTTAGGAGCATGCTGGGACACAAAACAAGGACAGTGTCTAAAATAAACTGTTCTAGCTTGCTATAGAGAATAAACTTATTCAGCCTACATGTGCAATTAAATCAACTAACTATACAAACGTTAGAACATGAATTCTGCCGTAAGACCCTTAATGCACCAAAAAAATGCAAGTAATGACAAGGGTTAAAGAGCCGTGTCATGCCATTAAGTTGTAAATACAGGCTGTTGTAACAGTAAGCATGTAGACTTTAATCTCCATGTTTACATGACATACTGACTTACATCCTTAAACTATTCCAACATCAAACACCACATCACGGCCAGTGGCCAGACTGCTCAGGACTCTCACCTTTAACCTTCCACCTTGTGATCATACAGTGTCTAAGAAAAGTCAATATCTTTCACAAAGGCAAACAAGTCAAACTATATCGGATTATTTCATTACTGAAAAATTGGATTTAAAGTAGATCTCTTCTACTAGAAGCCAGATTTATCAAACATAATTTTCAAAATATTTTACTTAGTCACTGCAACTCTCAAGGATAAAGTGTGGTACAAGTAGAACGCTGAATACTTTGCTAAATAATTGCAGCTATAAAAAAATAAGATGGCTAAGTAATAAGTGAAAAAAATCTATGCGACACTTTGCAACAAACATAGTAACTAAACAAATAATAACACAGTATACATTTTTAACAGTGGTGTACGATGTACCTGGCCTTAAGTAAAAGTAAACTTGACTTTGATTGCAGTAAAAGCCCATTAGAATAAAGTAAAAGTAATAAAGCATCTGACACAAATATTAGCATCGAAGCATTTTGCTGGTATTAATCATTACAAGAATACTTGACTCAAAGTCTTCAAGTTCAGTGTTCTTGTTTAGGAATGTGATGCCAAACCTCAAAGTGCCTTATTTCCAAAAAAGATGAGGACCAAACAAGGGCACAAATGACCATCACACTGACACTACAAAATTAGGGAGCAAAATGTGACAGGTAACGACTGTTGCCAGACGAAATGTAGAGGAGTAAAAAAGTAGATTCCTGTCATTACATGTGTAGTCTAGTAGAGAGAGAAAGTTGTTGATACTGATAAGACTCAGTCCAAAAAACGTAAGTACTCAAAATGGTAGCTGAGTACAAGTATTTGGCTTCGATACACGACTGAATGCAACGATTAACGTCTTGACTCTAAATTACGCGGTTCGAGCGTCACAGATTCACACACAGAACGTCATCCCTCACGGCAGCTGTGCTCAGTTTCAGATAAAGTGTCACCCGTTCCTCATACACGTGATTCATCATTAACCTGCCACGACACCTTTATTTGTGCATTTAATAGTTAATACAGCCATTATTGGACACAAATCCTCCAGTAATTCTGCCGTGTTCAAGTTGGGAAAAGTGTGTGAAACTACGGCATGTGTGGTGTTTGTGTTGATTAGAGGAACGTGACACATCCGCTCTTTTATAACACACAACATGATGCAACGAGAACATTCTGCTTCTTTTCGCTTCAACACTTCCCTGAAACGCCTAAATAACACACACTGACGGTGGAAGTCTTACCTTTTTTTACCTTCTTTCGCGTAAAATGACGTGTCTGGAATCCGACCCGTGAGTCTCCAGCAGCCCGGACCCAGAGCAGAGCCGGAGCCCGTGCGGTGCTGTTTGTGAATAGCCGAGTTACGCCTAAAACGCGGGGATGCGCCGCAACGTGCTGTGTGTCCTGCGCTCACTTCCTCCACTAACTGCTACTAACAGCTTACGGCGCGCCAAACGCAGGACCAAACCTGCCCGAAATTGTGCTGATATTTGGCGATGTTGCGCTTCCAGACTGTAGCGCAAATTGTCATTTAATAACACAAGTGACTGTGTGTTTTGTTAAAACATTTGCTGTTGCGTTTCCGTCGCAGAAGTGCCTTTACTGTGCTCGGTCTCTCGTCACTACTTCACGTAAATTAGTGGAGCCGAGAGTAGATTCCCAATAGGAACCGATTCCTCGATTCAAAGGAAACGAGAATCAAATCCGAAACGTTGAAGTCGTCCGCACACGTCAAGGCTTTTAGCATCTCTTAGCGATGTCACCCAAATAGGCTCGTAGTTTACTGGTTCTGCTCAAAATTAATTATATTTCCCTTTAATCGATCAAATACATTTTCACTCAGTCGTGAATTAGGCAACGAACATGTAAGATGTGGCAAATGTAAAGTATTTAACCAGGGATTAAATTAAACAATTTTTTATTACTCTTGTCTGTTTTTTGTGAATTTTATTAATTTTATGTCAGGTTATTAATCAGTTTTGACACTTCAGTAAAATCTGCACATTCCCCATTACTCATTATAGTGTTTTGCACATATTACTCATATTACACTCGTGTAAACTGAACTGTTTGAATGTTTATGTCGCTGTGTGTGCTTTTTACCTATTATGTAATGTACATCGAGCCCTGTATTGAACCACGAGTTCATTCAGTTTGCACAGATACTGTTTTGTTTGTGTGAATTTAACATGGATGAAATGTTTCTCTAATACTGTAAGCTTGAGGATGAAAATGTGTCATTCTTTGCCTGGTATGTGAAGTAAACATGGGTGTAAATTAGAGAGAGGTAGACCATGACTTGCCCCTTAACACATGTTCACAATAATACTGTATATGACCCTGTAAGTGGTTCAGAATGTGTAAAAGTTGTGAAACTTCTTAATCAGGACATGCAAGCATCTCTAACTTGCGAACTCTTCTGTCTTTCATCACCTGCCGTCTCTGACCTGTATGCTTCAAGAGAAAACGTTCTTTGTCATATACATAGTTATAAAATTAACGCAAGTAGAAAAAAACATTAATATAAGTCACAAGAAACCAGATCTTATCTAGATTAGGTAGATGAGATTGACATACATGCAAAAAGGGCTCTCTGCACTTTACCAAAACGTTACCCCAATGCAGGTGCACGTATTGTTGCTGTTTAGTGTCTATTTTTAGGAACCTTTTTTGCTGTAGGAACAGGAACCTATTTACGTTAGTTTTGGATTTAGTTTCTCCTTTTGTTTCTTTAATTTAATATGTTAAGTGTTATTAAAATCAGCTTACATTATATAGTCAGTATTAAGTAAGTTACTTCCAAAATGTAATACATTGTAGATTACTAGTTACTGTTATTTCAAAGTAGGTTACATTTCACTGTTACTGTCTCTGAATTGTAATGCGTTACACGACTCCTGTGGTACTTTTGAGTTACTTTGACCAAAATATCTGCGGAAGTAGGACTTGGCATTCTAAAATGTAGCATGGTATTATGCATACTGACTGTAGGCATACAGTGTGTTAACGGATATAATATTACTGAAAATGACGCAAAAAGTAGTACATTACTGCAATTGCATTACTTTTGTAACGCGTTACTCCCAACACTATATATTTATGTGACAAAGAATCTTGTTATTATATGGGCTTTACTGGAAAGTTACACATTAGTTATTTGTTACACATTTGTTTATCCCGCTTTTCTAATATTTTCCCCCAAAATTCCGGAGCGAATCAAATCGACTCGGTCGGTTGTCAAGCAACTGGAATCCGAATCGGAGTCAACTCCCTAAATGTTTGGACTCGAGCAGCGCTATGAACGTGTAATCCACCCATGTCTATAGCACTCGTCTATTGGTTAGTGATGAGCTTGAAATCCCGCATGTTATTACCCTTATTGGTGGTCATCTGGACTGGCAGCGTGTGGTTGGTAGCTCCACACGTCCATCACCTTCTAAGCGTCTCATTGGACAGCTTCCTCTGGGCGGGACTAAATATTCAAGATTAACAGACACATGAACATTTTCACAGCTGGGAGGTGTAGTGTGACTGTCCCTGTAATTAAGAAAAGTTGCTCTGGTTAAGAGGGTCTGCTAAATGTCATAAATGTAAATACTCCAAACATTATCTGAAACATTTTACATCAAAAAATACAATTGTAAATGTTTAAACAAAAGATTTAAGGCTGCACACAAGTGCCTGTATAAATATATTGTGTAAACAGAATAGAAACAACCCAGATGATGGATACACAACACCTGACTATTAAAAAACATGAAATTAAATTCTTTTTTTTAGTTCATATAAAACATTTCGCACGTCATATCCTAAGATTCAAAATAAACTTGTTCCCTAAAATTCTTTGCATGCAAAACCACAGAAATATTACACCATGAGACCAGGTGGCTCCACATTTTAGATGCAAAGAACTTTTGTGGGTTTATCTTACATGCTGGAAGCAATAACTGGGATAGTTAGTGTCAACTTAAGTGTTATCAAAATTCAGTG
Organism: Distichodus sexfasciatus; assembly: GCA_032718565.1. Classification (NCBI taxonomy): domain Eukaryota; kingdom Metazoa; phylum Chordata; class Actinopteri; order Characiformes; family Distichodontidae; genus Distichodus; species Distichodus sexfasciatus. The sequence goes on from JAVGVS010000108.1 coordinate 71,461, forward strand.
ATTTCAGATTTTTTAAACATATAATGTAAGGCCGTGTGACTAAGAGCAAAAAACATTTCTTAATCCTCAATTTAAATCAAAATTACAAAGACTAACCATAATCAATGCTTTTGTCCCAATTAAAAGCCAGAGTCACAGTATAGAAACACAAGTCTCAGAAGTTTATTTAGCAAGAATAACAGTTCTGCAATTAAATGCATAACAATGTTCCCTAAATGATGAACAGAAAACAGTAAGGGTGCCTTTCCTTGGATTAAGCCTGGCGTTGGACTAAATGGGAGACTCATTACTGAAACACCTTTTCAGTCCAATACCAACCTCAATCACTGTGTGAGAAAGCCCATAGAATAAAATGACAAAAATACATTCATAAGAGTAGAAAAAACGTTGATAAAGGGGATACGACATTAAAAAGAGTACACAGTTCCTCCTGCAGGTGATGCCAATGTAGCCTCAGCTGTAAAGCATTTGCTCATCACCGCTCTCTACCTAAAGCTTCTTTTCACATTTGGCAGTTTGCTCCAACGTGGTGAATTCAGCGGGAACATAACACACCAGATTCATAGTCCAGCAGACTAATTGGCTAGTTTAGAGTAAGATTAAGGTTGGGATTAAAATCTTCAGAAAATGTGTTCAGGAGCAGGTCTGATGACCTTTTGGCTATTTGGGTAATTAATTTCAATTAAAAATTTCCCATCTTTTGTTGAAATACTTGCAAATCCCTTGCAAAACACGAAAATTTGACGTTAATAACTCCTTGCTAAGCCAAAATTTATGCAAGTGACCTTGTAAAAGACATGATTCTAAGTTTCTAGATCAGTATCCCAGAGATGTAAATACATAGTTATTCTCTGCAGGAAGAATCGTGTTGACCCTCTGAAACGCCTTTATCCCCCCCCCCCCAATTCCCCATCCAGAAATGGTCCACTGAATAAGCTACTGAATGGTTGAACACAGTGCAGCATCAAAATAAAACCAAACATCAACAATGAAAATTATTCTACATCTTCAGTACGAAACTTCACACCGCAAGCACTCAAAACTAAATTCAGCCCGTAGAACAGCAGAAAGCAAACCTGTTCCAGGAGCTCCAGCGTCCAGGCAGCTTTTCCAGCCAGACGGGACAGAAAACCAGTCGGCCGCCGGCACTAGAGGAACAGGGTCACCGACCCCTGCCGTAGAAAAACGTGGAACGGTTGGGATTTCCTCTACACCAAGTCCCATTAAACCTCTCTAGTCTAGAACAGATCGATAGCATTTGCTTAGGATACGACTAAAAGGGCTTTAATAAAACCTGAACGCACAAGCTTTTCATTTAGGATCAAAACCTAGTCGCTAGCATCTGCCCCTCTCCTCCTGTAAGAAAGACTTGGGAAAGTAGCACAATTCCTCACAAACGTTGGTCCCCTGTTCATGTCTGGACTACCCACTCCCCAATCACATCGCGCACACAAATGGCTCAACTTCTCATCTCATCCGAGCAGTTACTACAGACACACTCCTGCGCCGAACTACAGCTAGTTACACTTAAAGCGAGTCGAATTTTTTGGACCATTTTCATCATAAAAGCCCCTGATCTTCATGAATAGAATAGTTGTTTATACTATAGAGTTCTAAGACCACTGAGCAGAGGTTGCATGAGAAACATGCAGTTAAAGGAGAGCTACCAAGTTAGAAAAACGAGGCAAGCAGACGCACAGAAACATGCGAAAACGAAATAAAGCATGCATTGCTCTTCACCAGGGCTGCCCCAAGTCTGTCCCTGGAGATCCACCAACCTACAGAGAAAAAGCGCCGACTTTAACCAACCTCACATCTGACCCAATCTGGCCGAGGTTTCAGGAAACACTAGAATGTGAGAGTCAGCTGGGTCCGTTCAGAGTCGGACTGCTAAATGCTGCCGGCTAGGAAAGCTCCAGAAGCAGGGTTGGGCAGCCCTGCTCTTCACCATATAGTATGTTATATAATCATTAAAATATTGATACATTACATCACCATCATATATGTAAGGTTCTTACTTGGTATATATGCAAATAGGTTTGACTTCTTCAAAAATCAGTTATGTGGTGAAGGCAAGGAAATGAGTCGACCATTTGAAAAGGGTTTCTAAACAGGCAGAGCACAGAGAGAGAGAGAGAGACAGAGAGAGAGGACAGTTCAACTGAAGAAAAGGGGAAAGATGGTAAAAAGGAAGTGATGAAGAAGCAGTAGGAGTATAGTTGTGAATGCTTGTTGTATGCTGACAGTTGAGTTTTTGATGCCCACTGTCTGTAGTCCTTTGGGATTTCCTTTTACTTTGCAGTCATCATCTGGACAAACTCTGGAAAATGGACACATCAAGACATGACATGAAATAACCCATTGGGAAGACAAGACTAAAATGGCATTTACATTCACAATATTACACTAAAATTAGCTTCAAAAGCTCACACATCGTTAAGCAATAACAACTTAGTAACTCTCAAAAGCACTAACCTTCATAGTTGACTTGGCCATCACCATCAATATCTGCTTCTCGGATCATTTCATCTACCTCCTCATCAGTCAGCTTCTCACCCAGGTTTGTCATGACATGACGCAGCTCTGCAGCGCTGATGTAGCCATTTCCATCCTGCACACACACAGTCACAACCCACATTAAATCAAATGTATATTCTACACAACATAACTTTCTTTATCCACCATACAGAACGCAGAAGTTGCAAACACTTCACCTTGTCGAAAACTCTGAAGGCTTCCCTAATTTCCTCCTCGCTGTCTGTATCCTTCATCTTCCTTGCCATCATGGTGAGAAACTCAGGGAAATCGATAGTTCCATTTCCTTTATTAAAGAATGATTAAAAGACTTAATTAAAAAGAAACAAGACAAACCTCACGCTACATTCCCAAACGCCCCAGGTAGCAATACCACACTCTCTTCTCACCATCAGCGTCCACCTCATTGATCATGTCCTGGAGCTCGGCCTCGGTGGGGTTCTGTCCCAGCGACCTCATCACGGTGCCCAGCTCCTTGGTGGTGATGGTGCCATCACCGTCCTTATCAAACAGCGAGAACGCCTCCTTGAATTCTGGAGAGCACAAACAAAAACATTCTCAAATGGCAAAATTCTCACTTGACAAAACAGTGGAAAAGAATAATAATTAAAAAAAACATGTTGCTTTAAGAAAGACATCTGTAATTACCAGCAATTTGCTCCTCTGTTAGTTGATCAGCCTGTTAAAGCAAATAAAACAACTAAATTCAACACTTTGAGAACTTTTCTACAAACATGGAAACCAATGTTCTTCTATTGGTAGATCATTTTTCAGACTCTTAAGTTAGAATGTTTAAGACAAAACGATACACAACTAATTACAAATCCATATGTTTTGGATTTATAATTACAAGTTTTGAACAATGTGGGTAGTGGACATAAGTTCATGCAATTCAGGTTAAACAGTGTGCTAATTTCTTATAAAACTGTGTTCCAGGGCAAACTGACTAGTCATATTAATAACAGGAGGACCCCAAGTACAGACTTTATAAAGAATGAACGCGTGCAAGAATGGTAAATATAATATTACAAACAATAACGCAAACGTGTTTCCGACCTGTCAGGAATGCTTACATGTCCTCAGACACAAGTTGAACAAAAGTTGCTGATGGTTGTATGTGTAAATGCGTTAACACAAAAACACTGCATTTAAAATGCTCACACTGGGCACAAAAAATTGCGTGAACTGACTGTGTCATAAATGAGTGGTTAATGAATCTGTACATACCAGTCAAAATGAGGTTTAAAACTTAGAAGAAAAATGTTCCGTTGTTCACAAAAAAAAATTTGCAACAAAAATGTGGTAGTCTGAGGGAAAAGATTTTATTAGGGAGCAACTCCTGCGGGGGTTGCCATGGAAGCATTGAAATGGATTGTGTAGGGGTGGGGGAGTTGGGGGTCCGATGGAATTCTCCTGATGAATGTTTATGAGCCTTCTTCTCTGGCCAAGATCTCAATAGGTGTACAAACTAAAATACTCTTTTCCCCCTGTGCAGACAAAGAGCTAATGCCTTATGACAATCAGATTTTCTCTATAAAGACAGACGCTACACAATAAGAGAGTGAAGATACTCAATTTCCAGATTAAGCAAAGTCAGCTGCACCAATCTGATCTGAATATCAGACTGATCCAAAACAGCTGGATCTTGTATCCTATATTCAATGTACCAGTATACTTTATTACATTACTTGTAGACGAAATTTAATGTCACTAGTTTGTAATCTAATCTAAGTTTGTTTTATTTTATGATCATTAGTATCATTTTATACTGTGTTGCTATATAAAGACTTTACTCTAAAAAGATAATTCAAGATCATTCTGTAGATTTTCTAGCCATATCGTTGTTTTTTTGTGATATTACGTAAATTTATGTGTTGTTACGTTAGGCATTAGTTACGTTACACATAAACGTTCAGCAAGTCAGACATACAGATTGATATGACGACAAAACACTGGTATCCGGTCGATATCGAAAATGAGTATTGGTGCTGAAAAACATGCAAACTCTTGTAGGTCAAGCAGATTTTAGATTAATTTCTACTCGCCCCCAACCCTGGTACCACTCCGCTCGATTTGTGCCAGCGCTGATGACAGATGCTGAAGCTTCAGCGCGCCTCGTCTCAGGCCTTATGACGTTCGCTAACCTGCTAACTGCCTCTAATAAGCTAAAGCCAAATCGGACGACAAATGGCGATGCTGTTTCACGTTGGGCCTCACGATTTAACCATTACGATTTAGACTAAAAATGATGGAGACTTTATCCATTTTCAACACGTTCTCCCTCAAACCTAACAGCAACTCGAAATCGAGCGCGGATCCGCATTCAACATCCACCTCGCCGACGTTAGCCGCCTAGCTAGTTAGCGGACTAACACCGGTCGATGTCTTATTAGTTATGTGGCTACTTATCTTCCTCCACAACAGGATTAAAGATCATTTATTGAAGAATTTAGCGACTTGTGGCGTATTTGCGATGTTAATACTTACCATTGTTTAAGATCGGAGTCGTCCGTCGTTTCTCTGCGCAGATAGATCGTGTGAGTCGGCTCTGCCTCGCGCTCCGCCCGCCGCTAACCGCGCGCCCAGACCTAAGTATCCCTCCGCCTCGGTTATTCGGTCAAAGCCGGGCCGACGCACTTCTCTGTAGGTTTCTGGGTGTAGTATTCCTACGCCAAATCCCCGCGAGAATGCAGGGAATTGACAAAAAGAGAGACGTAACGATAGAGAGAGATTGGTAGTTAAAGCCAAATATCGCGCTGCCTATGTGTCTTTTTCGCAGGCTTTGACAACTAAAACAACGTGTGGAGGCAAGTTTGTGCGGATCGCTCGGAGAGTTTATATATAGAAGACGCACCGCGCCGGTCAGCTGACCAAAATGGCTGTTTCTAATTGGTTGCCGTCCACCTGCAATGCGTCAGGGAGTCCTCAGTGACGAGGAGTTCGGGGCTGCGTTCAGCTACGGCACAACGTGAGAAAACGTTTACTTCAACCGAAACGGGATACGTACAACACTCCGTTGTGTTATGTAGTGGTTAAAACTATGGTAGCTCAGAAGGCCATTCATTTCTTTGCCAAAATGGGATTAAATACGCGTTTAATACTCGAAATACAAATACTCGATATTGTTGTCACCGCCTATGCCATAAAGACAAGCAGAGAACGGCATTTGTAGCAAACGTAATAAAACCCATTGTGTGCAATACCCTTTCATGCGACACGGTCTTTTATACACGTCGATGTTATTTGGGTAACACAAAACGAGAGAAACTGTGATTAAATTCAGTTGTACACAGTGTCAAATACGTATAGTAGAAAAACGGCACACACAACGGTTTGTGATTGAATACACCCCTAGTCTTATCAATGGAAGCCCGCTCTCAGGATGCAGTCATTTCTAGCTCTGCGTTTTCTAATATTCGTTGTATGCACTAAATCTGACAAAAAGTCCATCGATAGCTCAGCAAAGCCGTTATTGTTAGGTGATTTATAATTTTTGCAACAGCTCATTCGAAGTGGTGCAGTAGCGGGGTCTAAAGCAGGGATCAAGTTATGTGTCATGTTGATAATATACACTTATTAGATTGCAGTATGCCGACATTTGTAAAGAGATGTAGGTGTCCATACGTATAAATAATCCAGTATGATGACCAATAAAATCTAAAATCAATTTTGTCGAAAATAAATGGTTTTTTTTTAATCTAGTGACCTAAATTCCATTGCAGAAAGATGGAAGAGATTAGATTAGTCCCAACAGAGGAGAGGTTAGAGACTTAAGAAGTTATGTGGCTAAATGACAAATCCTGCTTTCTAATATCACCCATTTTATTAAATCCTCAGTAACGCTGATTGCCCATTTCGGCCACAGGCCTTGGGTTTTCACATTTTTTTCAATGTTGATTGGAAAAACCTCTAGTTTTTGTACCCCAATTTAGCCATGGAACCTGTAGTTAGGCCTAGAGCACCCTTTTTAGGACAATTCAATTTTAGATTGAGAGGCATGTGAAGATTACACGTCTAGTGATGCTCTAAACAGTAGTATAAAGTGGAATGCTGGAACAGGTGAACAGCAGTACAGTACAAAGTGAAATTAAATTATGTTCCTCTAGGATCATGTTGCTACATAAAACAGATGCTGAGCTATCTGCACAGAAATACAGGAGACTATAACTTTAAGTGCATGAATGCAAATTTGTAAACAGGGAATGGGATGTAAGGAGAGTATAATATTTTCACATAAAGGAGATTTTTTCCTGATGAAAGTGCATGATATGCGCTAAAAAAGTACAAAAGTATGAAGTGGTGAAAAAGGTTAAAAGAATAAACAAAGTGAATCAGAAGCAGTTTAACATTTCCCCACTGAAAGGAGAAATAAGTAATAAATAAATAATAAATAAATAAAGTAAAAGACTGGGGAATAAGGTGGATCAATGTGATGAAAAGGTCAGGTTGATGTCACAGCGCGAAAATTTCCTGTTTGACCACACAATCTGACCACAGTTTGTGACCTCATCTTAATTTGCAAGTATATCTACATATTTTTGACAACTGTATATTTACCTTAGGATCCTCAAAACAAATAAAACACATTAAAAACAAATAAAACACATGAAATTTAATACACATTCAAATTAATGAATACATGTAATTTTTTGTAACATCTGTGTGTCCATTGCGAATTTTTCTCATTTTGGAGTGCAGCAGATCAGGAGTCTGGCATCAAATTCTTTACATCAGTTAACTACTTAAAGTCACTAAGTCTGGCAAGATGAAGTAAAATCCAGAAAAGCACCAGGTAAAAACATGCAGTAAGGGGCACACACAAGCTTATTTAGCTACAGTCATCATAATGTCTATGGAATGTCCCCAAAAGTGTTGAAGCATGTGTGTGTTTGTGTATTTCTAGCCTAACCTGATTTTGAGGACGAATTTCAGACTCTGCAGCTGCAGACTGGGGATGAACCTACCTTTCCAGAAAAAATGATGACCCCGTTTGGTGTTTAAACCAAATTCAAGTTTTTTTTTAATTTTTAAAATGAATGTAGAAACTAAAAGGTCAGAAACAATAAAGTTCATGGTTATAGTATGGTTAAACCACTGGAAGACTTACGCTTCCTTAGCTACAGTCATCATCATTATGCCTATGGAACATCCCCAAAAGTATAGTGAGGCAGGTGTGTATTTTAGGGGATTTTTGGTGTTTGCAGGAACCTGACAGTCCCTTCAAAGTATGAAAACTTGAGATTTGTAGTACTTTTGTTGTTTTGTGAGTGATTATATATGAGGACTGCACCACATGAGGGAAAATGATATAGAAAAGTTTCAGAGACCTTTGTTTTTGTTTAGAGGTTTAGGTTAGTGTTATGTGTAGCTCAGAATTACAATCATCTAACCATGTTAAATGCAGAGGACACATCTGGTTGTGGTGCACTGTGTGTTGTGGTGTGTTGACAATGATAAATAATCACTCACACTTTCTAAGCTATTTACCAAGTTCATCTGAGCCAGAAGTAAACAATGTGTGCAGTGTATTTGGAAAAACAATCAAGTGTATAATCTCAACCAAGGATGTGCAATAGTGCAATGTTCACAGTATGAGAAGTATAATAAAACAATAGATGTGTGCAAAAACGCAGTACAGGATGGAAGATAAGAGTCAGTTGTATTATTTACATCTAGTCATTATGCGAGTCAATGAAAGGACCTGAGAAATATAGCAAGACGTGATTGTGTGTGCAGTCGCCAAAGTGTTTGGTTAAAAATAATGAATTCTTTCTGCTTAATGACTAAATAAATCAGGTATAAAACGCACACGTATGAAACTAAAATGTGGCAACAGCGTCTTCTGCTGTCACTTTCGCTAAACGCAGTAAACCGCAGTAAGCAAGGTAAAGAAGTGACGTACGCATAAACCCCCATCATAATAAAAGTTCCACGCTTTTGAGTCGTTAATTTCAATTTTTCAGTGTTTATTAAACCATAATTAGGAAAATAATATCTTTACAGTCAACAAAAATACGGCTTATAACACACGCCTGTTTAAATAATAATAATTTATGTCCAATTTTTTTTTTAAACACATGGTTTGGTTTAGTTGTTACTGACTTCACACTCTCCTCTCAAGCCGCTCCGTGTGACTCAGGAGAAAAGCTGCACGTCTCACTTGAAGGTTAATATATTTTAATAAAAAACACTTTAATGTTAATCTTTTCACTCTTTTTAAGAGGATATGATGTAAAACAAACATTAAACTATGTGCTTAAACTGCTAAACCCCTCATTGAGCTTCGAGTTCTAGTAAGATCTGTAGGACGCAGGGTGGCTGTTAGCAACTTAGCTAATGCTAGCGAGACTTAGTGAAGCTCTGTGGAATATAGAAGTATTTGTTCATGTAATAATAATAATAATAATAATAATAATTTATTACGTTCAATTCTGACTGTTTTTGTCATAAATTTTTACTGCAATGTTGTTACATATGTTAATTACAGCATGTAGTTTGACGCTAATGTTAGCTTGCGTTTGATAATGACCGGCTGTTTTGTGAGCAACAAAAAACTTGATTATAGTGTGAATATTTTTGGATAAAAGTAACTAGTTGTAGGAGTATTGTAACACTTAAATAAATGTTGATGTAAAAGTTTGCGGTTTTAGTCGCATTTTTAGTGGTTATAAAGTTACTGAGGAACAAACATAAATTAAAATTTATTTAAACACTAGTAATACTTTATAATACAGCATATACAGTATAATTGTATAAACAGCAGAAAGTACAACCTTGTTACTCATGCATTTTGAGAACTCAAATATTTTGGCCATGCCATGAGTTGACGATGCATTTTGGAGGAGACTTTAGGATGATAACTTCTGATGGGTTGATTAAGAATGTAAAAAAATCATCCTTTTCATATTTCATCCTGTTATTTTCATTTAAACACTACTACACTTACTTATTGGGGCAGCTGGTGGCGGTAGGGCGTTGGCCCTGTGATCAGAAGGTCGCAGGTTCGAATCCAGGTAAAGTTACCACTGAGGTACTCATGAGCAAGGTACCGTCCCCAAGCACTGCTCCCTGGGCGCTTGTTAGCTGCCCACTGTTCCTTCACGGATGGGTTAAATGCAGAGGTCACATTTCGTTGTGGTGCACTGTGTGCTGTGGTGTGTTCACAATAACAAATAATCACTCACTTTCATTTAGCAGATGCTCTTATCCAGAGCAACTTCCATTTTCCTAATTTCATGGACAGCCTCCCTTAGAACAACTTGGGTTTAAGGGTCTTGCTCAGAGACCCATCGGTGGTAGTGCTTGAGGTAGGATTCGAACCCGTGACCCAGAGGCAAGGAATCTAACCGCTAGACTTCTACCACCCCCAAAACTTGTTTTCCTGTTCTCAGCAGCATAGTCTTGTCTTGCACTCTGCAAGCTGGACAATTCACTTGAAGTGTTGTCTTGCCCTTTACCACACACATTAGGAATGCAGATCTCATGAGAGCCTCGGCATAAACAAAGACTGTCTTTTTTCTTGCACCAACTCCTGTGAGCCGCTGCGTCACTCCTTTTAATGGGTTGAAATGTGAAAATGGAGCAGCGAGGAGAACTGAGGTCTTTGTGCCTCCTGTAGAATCTGATGAGCTTGTCTGCACAATTGGTGTGTATCAGTCTGTGATGAAAATACTATGTTTCTCTTCTTTTTCTTCAGTCATGAGGCTGTATTTGCTGCTAGTTGTCACCCTGATGTCTGTCCTCACCGAGATGGTGCATGGGGCTGAGAAGAAGAAGCTCCAGATAGGGATCAAGAAACGGGTGGACAACTGTCCCATAAAGTCCAGGAAGGGGGACGTGTTGAACATGCACTACACCGTAGGTTTCCACAGGGTTTATACTCTCAGCTAACCAGCAGTGGGAGCAATAAATTACAGATGGTCCCCTTACTGATATCAAGTAGTTTTTGGGTACTTTTACCTTTGTAAGTCTGTAATTTGATGTAAGTAGTCTACGTCACTGCTTTTACAATGACATTTATGGTTGTCGGTAGGGATGCTCATTTCGATTAATTTTCCCAACCGACAACCGCCGTTCGTTATCCGAACATTAATCGTTAACTGATCAGATTAGAATATTAAATTAGAATTGAATGAAAATAGAACTGAGGAGTGTCTGATTAAATATGCGAACATTTTTTTTTTTATTTTAACATGTAACAATGAAAAATATTAATAAATATATCGCAACAGAATCTGGATTCACACGTCAAATTTTCACGCACCTGCAGCGCTTCCCGGCTAAATAGAGAAAAAACAAATTAATATAAATAAAAGAATAAAATAAATAGGCTCGCACTAAATATTTTTTTAGTTAAATAACAAATTAAGATTACAAAAACGAAACACGCTGAAGTCCCTTTAGTTTGAAGATCAGGCATAGGGCAAATTTTTTTCAGACATACGTACTAAGTTTTAGTTAAAAAAAATAGCAGGCCTGCCTCAAAACCACACAAATTGTCTAGTTTTATTTTAAAAAAAAAGCAATATGTCGACGTTGTTGTGGGATAGTCTGAGCAAGAACTTATTGACAGTTATCCTGCTGGGCAGAAAATACCTCTCAGATGGCATGGATGTCCCAGGAATGCAGAGATAACGGCCAAGGCCAGAATGGCTAGTCTCGAAGCGCCGTTCATTTGCTTTCCACCAGTCAACAGGATTAATATCCAAAGAGGGCGGATTGTCTCTCATATAAATGTCCACCTCTGCTCCATAATCAGTGGCTTGTTGAGGAGTGGTAGTCCTCTCCCAGGAGCAACATCATGCATTGCTCTTTTGTATCTTCAGTTTAGTGGTATACCTTTCTCATCACCTTCTGTAGTGGCCATTTCCAAAGCAGACCACATTTCAGTAAGTTTCGCTTTTGCGGCTTCTTTCTCCGCTTGTGCATAAAAAACGGAGATGTTTATGGCGAGGGTCCATGATAGAGGCAATCAGTGCTGGTTTGGCCATCAACTCATCTGAGTCAACCTATAAGCAAACATCCTCATAATTAGTTAATAAATTATAATAAAAATGATCATCACTCGTTTCCATGTCAAGCCACTTTATGGGATCGTCAACCCTTCGCCTTCGAACTCTGTTACCTGTGTATGCAATCCTCCCCGGGTTTCCTTTACTAGGTTCAGAGGCTGAATGTGATGGGGTAAATGTTGAAATTGGCTACCGCTTTTTTTCTGTTGACATTACGGTGGTTGCACATTTTAAAGTTTCCAGCACTGGCGCAATCTCAGCCACATTCGCCGGCATTCACCCCGTGATCTCGGAGGGTTCTGCAGCTGTTTACCGCTTTGTCAGACAGAAATAGCTGTAATAGCCCATCCTTGTTCAAGAAGTCTTCCGAACATGTCACACACAGAGTTCCATCGTGTTTTACACGATTGAACGAGCTGGTGTTTCGGAAGCTTCATTTGTTCTTGTTTAGCTTCCAGTGCCTTGCAAGCAGGTGTGCTGTGGTTGAAGTGGCTGACAAGCCGCCCAGCTGCAATAATAACACGATGCACAAACACATCCATCATTTACAGCGTAGCTGCAGTGTATGAGCAAACAGAAACCGGTCCTGCCACCTGGGTCCTGGAGAGTTTGCAGCCAACATGTTATGTGGCATTGTCCTGAACACATGCAGACACTTTCCCATTTAAATCTCCCAGGTCTCCACCATATCAGCCAGTTTAGCTGCGAGACTGCTGTGTGTCTGCTTGTCATACTCTGTGTTAGTAGGACAGCTGAATTAACTTGCCAGTTCTCATCTATGTAGTGGCAAGTTATTGTTATATAGCTTTTCCAAGTGCCGGGCCCAGCAGTCGGTCGAAGGGCTACAAACTTCGTGGGTAACTGAGTTGTGTTTGTTTATTTTTTTCCCTCTCAAAAACAGGTCAGTTCCACGGGTAATAGTAGGTCTTGATGGATATCGTAATTAGGCTCAATATAGCTCAGCAGCTCTCAAAACCTTTCACCACAGACGACACTGATGGGCATAATGTCCTTAACTATCATTGAGCAGATTCTCTGAGTTATCTCTTCAGATCGTCGTGCATCACATCTTCTCCCTGATAACACTGAGGGCATTGTTGTCCTTCATTGCACACTGCTTGGATGTTTGCTTCGCAAGTGATATTGCATCGTACTTGTACTACTGGTGTATTTTAATACCACGTAGCATATTTTGCAAGTCACTGCGTCGGCCTTTGTTGAAATGGTCCCACACAGCACTTATTTCGTCATTTCATTTTGCTTCTTGCCCGGCAAAAATACGCTTAGGCTGCGCATGTGTGTGGTTGCACGGATAATGCCCCCATGAGTTACCAAATAGCGATGTGTAGTATATTTATGTCAAGAAATCCTTATACTACTACTACTACGCTTACTACTACTACTACACATTAATAATAAAAAATATATATATATATAAAACATTTTAAACCGCTTAACTGATAGTAATAATCGGGTCAAAAATTCATTCTTTCGGGTTAACGCATTAAATCTGTCAATATGAGCATCCCGAAGTTGTCGGCATTTTGGCAGCCATTAAAGAAGTCTGATCTTAGTCAAGTACATATTTTCATGTCATATGAAACTATAAGAATCAAGATATCAACAAATATCGGCCAGGAATCTCTCAGGAATTGGGATAAATAACGGGTTATGCTGGGATTTTAGGAGTTCTGTAACCCAGACATCAAAAATATCAGAAAGATGGTTCAGTAAGTGATATTAATAGTTCTGTATTACACACATGCCCACTTAATACTAATCCCAGTCATTTTTGGAGTTTATTGCATGCTGTATTTCTGTGAATTTTGCCTCTTTTTGCATATTGGAGCCACAGTATTAACAGCACTATAATTGCATTAACATCCTGTTTTACTAAAGATGTGTTTGTTGCTGTTTGGCTAAAGGGAAGGCTGGAGGACGGGACGGAGTTTGACAGCAGTATTCCCCGCAATCAGTCAAGCATCTTCACGCTGGGCAATCGCTAGTCATTAAGTGCTGGACCAGGGCCTGGTGGTGAGTGCTGCATCCCTGCTGCTTCATACGGATGGAGTTCAGAGAATAGCTCTCCTCTCTCTTTTCACAAGTTCAGGTTCTCATCCTCCACACTTTGTTGTTGTGTGGATTTATCATCAACATGGCAGTTAGAGCTGTAAAGATGATTGAGGATTTTAACTCGGGTTTCAATATGGTCAACAAGATTTGATTTTCATGGTATTTTTATGTAAAAATGATTTAAATTCCCAAATCCATTGCTGTAAATTTGTAGTGATATCAATACATGCCACTTAACAGAACAAATTATTCTGCAGACAGACTGATTCAAAAGACGATTCTTTACAGATTTCTTGTACTTGTAGATGGTTTACACCCAGTGTGTGATTCTAATGCTCATCTTTTCTCAGAATGTGTGAGGGAGAAAAAAGGAAACTGGTCATTCCATCTGAGCTTGGTGAGTCGTTAGCACTTTTACTATTATTATTATTATTATTATTATTATTATTATTATTGGCACAATGGAAGTTTGCATCTGTGTTAGGTTGAAATTATGTATGGAGAGACTGTAGATCAGACCATACAACCAGAGAATGCAAACTGCAGGAGCTTTTGTGTCATTAAACCTTTTTGTAAGAATGTAAGGCTGTAATCATGATGATAAAAGGTCAGAGAAAGAAAAGGACAACACAGTTAATAAAACGATATAACGGGCAGTAAAAAATTCCATTTCTGTATTATGCCATAAAATACTGGAGGGTTTGCGGGATTGGCAGTTGATCTGATCTCATGGTATTTGAGCTGGAGTTAATCATTAAAAATTAAGTAAAAAAACAAGGGCCGTGTGGGAAAGTAGGCTGTTAAAATATTATTTAATCACCTTGAAATCTTTTCTATAGCTGCATAATGTACTTTTGTAAAATTAAAACAGTTACACAGGTGTTTGCGGTGGTTTTATAGTGTAGCCCATATATCACACACATTCAACACATTCTGCTGAGAAGCTGTTTGTGCTTTTTTTTGAGAGAAATGTATCTTTTAAGCAGTTGCACATTTTAAAAAATATTTTTGTAATATTCATGGGCCTCATGACAAATCCAGAGCACATCTGTGCTTGTGTTTTTCATGACGGTGAATGCGTTGAGGTTGTTAGTAGTAGGTGATCGGGGAGGTTTGGGGCTGGTGTTTGGTATTCAGCAGGTGAGCTGTTGATGGTCAGAATCAATGGAGAGCTGGAGCTCATGAATTGCAGAGTTACTGAGTAAAACGTGAATGTGCATTCATAAGATGCATGCGTTCACACAGGACTTCTGTGCTTGTTTAGATTTGTATAAGGCAAATGTTTTCAGTAATAAATACTGACATTTGCCACTTTTACCCTAATATTCCTTCTAAGATCCAAAATACACTATATATGTATATATATGAAAGAAAAAATTGAAAAGTGAATTCTGACCTCTTCTCGATATAATTTTAGGTATGGGGGACAGAGGAGCGCCACCCAAAATTCCAGGTAACTTCTGCATTTTATAATCCCAAATTTTAATGTCATATTCATTAACCTGGAATGCTCCAGTTGAAGTAAAAGACGAATTCTGTCTACTGATTAGTTGCATCTCATCTGAACACTACATAGTCCAAACAGATCACAATAGTACACACTCATAGCAATGTTAAAGCCCAGTTTCTTTGTATTTTAGATGCACAACTTCTAAGATGGACAATATTTTGTTAATTTGACAATGTACTACATTATAGCCCCTTTCCATGTAAAGTGTTACATTGTATTTGTATCTTTTCAAGGCACTTTTCTAATTTTTTGCTACACAAGCAGTTACTAAATCTTCTTTCCTGCAGGTGGAGCCACACTCATCTTTGAAGTAGAGCTTTTGAGCATCGAAAGAAGATCTGACGAGGAAGTGACATGAATTCAGCCTGAAAGTCTGAATCACCCTTGTCTCACTGCGCCTGAAGCTGCTGAGTGTCTAGAAGCAACACACTTTTATTTCTGGACACTGATCAGTTACACATTTCACAGTTGATTCCCGAACATCTACCTGACACGCGAAGAAAAATCCTCCTAGTTGTGCTGAAAAACACACACATCTTTACACCCAGCATGTTTTAGCACCATTCTTTATTCTTTTTAAGAACTTGACTACACAGACTTGGTTGTGAGAGTGCATACATACAATTTCTCATTCCAGCAAACAGGGATTGTGTTTACTTTCTTTTTTTGCCCAAAAGTTCATTTTGAATTGTCGATTGGAATAAAAGATTTATGTACAAAAACATCGCCTGACCTCGTTTCTAGAGCTAGTCTAACCACGACTAGATGCAGCTTCGGCTCCTACGTTAATCTTCATCAACTACCTTCTCCAACATGTACGAGTAAATATGCTTAAAAAACGGGTAAGAATGTAACAAAAATGGCAATTTCACCCCGGAGGTATTGCTACAGGTGAGATTTTGTTATATTTCTAGATCACCGATTCTACTAACAAACCTTAAACACAGAGCTGTACGCTTACACCCTAAAAAAACACACCGATCCCCAGACGTTCCTCTTCCCACATTTCACATCAAGACACGTCAAAACCTAAGACACTTCAAAATTACAGCATCGCCAACGTCCTTTCCTCTAATAGCTGCCACAGCCCGCTTAAAGCAAGTGTTAAATGTTCCCAAAGAGGATAATCAAAACTAACAACAAAAACCTACTGTTCGTTACAGATGCACCAAGCCACATCCCATGGCACTTTGTGTTTTAGTCATATACAGAACGGAAAAAAACAAAAGCTGCTGCACACACTCCTCTCCTCACAGCACTCTAAGCCAAGGACACTAGCACGCGCTCTACATGGATAATAATCATAATAATAATAATATAGCGGGGGAAAAGGGAAGGAAAGTAAGAAAGAGGCCTGGGGTTAAACCTGCAAGTAGAGACTGGCCTGGCTGGACCTGGCTCTGTCTCAGGTGTGTGTGTGTGTGTGTGTGTGGTGTGTGTGCAGGACTCCAGCTGCTGGGGCCAGGAGTTCCAGGGCTGACGGTGGTGAAGGTGGTGGTGGTAGGAGTTGCTGGGGCTTCAGGGAGTGAGAGGCTTCTGTGGCGTGTTGAGCTTCTGCATTCCTCTCACCTTCTCCAGCAGCGCCGCCACAAAGTCCTAGTTGGTGCAGGAAATACAGAAGCACAAAAAGTCGAATGTCCTAAATGTTACTGCACTGATCAACACGCGGACCCTCCACGGCAAAACCAGTCGCTTGTCGCAAATTTTCAAAATTGAGTTATGTTTACATGAAAGGGCATATACCAAGCTTCAAAACGATACCTATATGGAATGAATGGGACGACATATGACTGAGATATCAACATTCAAAGTGAGCGGGTTTCTCCTGTCACGCCAAGTGAGAAACGGAGAAATCTGCCTTGAAGGTTGACCATCGCACGTAGCATCACAGACGCTGGTGCGTCGCGCTACGCTGCATTTACGGTAGCTTCACGCTGCATTCACAGCCACACGATAGCCTACCTATGCGAATAATCTGAACTCCCGGAGACGGGATTCGGAGAAATATCTTCACGCTGGCCAACCAGTGGATTTAGCGTAAATATTGAAGTAGAGCGGTCAAAACAGAAACTTTTAACATTCCTGCTGAATTGAATTCCTCACCTCAAGAAAGTCAATGCTTTTAGGATGGAAAGGGTAAGTTTTTCAGCCAAATTTATTCACAACAGCACAGTATAGACCTTCCACTGTTTCAAACACTAAAAAAACAAAATCCAAAATTTTACCCCACGCAACATAAACGCCGCTTTTTCTCAGAAACTCCTGTTATGCATGTTTACCGGTTTTGCCGTGGAGGGTCACAAATGTCTAGCATTTCCAGCACTTTACACGAATGCAGTGTCCATAACATGAGCAGAGCCTGAACAATAGAGGCTTTTCAGGGGCTGAGTGATCGCAGTGCTGCCATCTGTTGGACAAACTATGTAATGACAACTCAAAGGCTGAAACGCACTGCTGTGATCTACATGTGCGATCCGCACACAGCTGGGCGCTTTGTTAACGCTTGTGCTGATGCGCCATAGTCCGCAGACCAGCGTCAGAATCTGTAGTGTGTAATCTTTTTACCACCAGGGCCACTAAGGTCAAGAACCTAATAAATAAATGAATACCTGTATTTTGTAAATCGCTATCTGTTATCCAAACAAACATGTCTCCACCAAGAAGCATTAATCTTTCATCATACTGTGACGCAATTCAGAGAAGAAAACGAAAATCGCGGAGATGGTACGCTCGACCGCTTAATAGATCTGGTCAGCAAAATAAGGAATTCTTTTCTCTGTTTTTTCCAGTGAGAGACACTGACGAGGAAAAACACCAGGAACATTTCTGAATGTCTCCTAAAGTGTTTGATGAATTGTCTGGCCGACCCGCCCCCTGATATTGAACACCAGCAGACTCACAGTGACCCAGTAGGCAGTACTCAGCGACTGGCTGTCACCCTTGCGTTTCTCGCAACACTGCCCTCATAAATTATGCAGGTATTGCATCTCCGTAATACGTCCGTTAATTTTTGAGTACGTGCACAAACAACCGACGCAAAGAACGGAGGATACGGATCGCGGCCGTACATACGTACGTAGTTAACAGCAAGTATATTTCAGCTTTAAGGATTAATTTCACTATATGCATTAACACTACGACATTTAGCAGACGCTCCTATTGTAACTTCCATCTTCCTAATTTCAAGGACAGTCTCCTCAGAGCAAACATGGGCTTAAGGGTCTTGCTCAGGAGACCAGTGATGGTAGAAAGGTTGGGGGGTAGGATTCAAACTCGATAACCTCTTGGTCCAGAGGGTGAGATCCTAACCACTAGACCCTCAATTTCCAGGGGTGATAAAGAAGAAAACACTATTTTTACACTCCATTTCTTTTTATTAGGGATGCACTTCTTCTTCTTCCTCTTTCGGCTTTTCCCTTCACCACAGCGAATCATCTGTCTCCATTTAGTCCTGTCTTCTGCATCCTCTACCCTCACACCAACTAACTTCATGTCCTCTTTCAACACATCCATAAATCTCCTTTTTGCTCTCTTCCTCTCAGCCTCCTGCCTGGTGGCTCCAACCTCAGCATCCTTCTACCTATGTACTCATTGTCTCTCCTCTGGACGTGTCCAAACCATCTCAGTCTGGCCTCTCTGACTTTATCTCCAAAACATCTAACATGAGCTGTCCCTCTGATGAACTCATTCCTGATCCTATCCATCCTCGTCACTCCCAAAGAGAACCTCAACATCTTGAGCTGTGCAACCTCCAGTTCTGCCTCCTGTCTTTTCCTCATTGGCACTGTCTCAAAACCATACAACATGGCTGGTCTCACTACTGTCTTGTACACCTGTCCTTTCATTCTTGCTGAAACCCTTTTATCAGGGACGCACAATATGGGAATTATTGGGCGATACCAATATCTGACAATTTTCATGCTTATATCTGCCAATGCCGATAAATGAGGAACGCAGAATTGAGCACGTAAAGACAAGATGTTTTGCTCGTCAAAGTTCCACTGCGCGCTCAGACTTTTAGCCCAAAAATGACACCGTAACTCTGACATTTCTAACACAGCACCAAGTCAAGCGGGCGTAAAAGCAGAGTGGAGCGAGGGCAGAGCATTTCTAGTGTAGTGCACGACATTTTACTGCCCTATGTAGTGTACCAAATCAAATAGGGTGCTTGTGACTCTCCATGTGCACTACCTAGTGTGTAGAGAGCTGTTAAGCTACAACCCCGGCTATTTCCTAAGATGCACAGAAAAGTATGACAAGAGCGCTTTACCTACTATACTATTAAGTGCAGTAGTACGTGGCTCGCGACAGCCCAAGTGAGAGATCACATTCACTAAGTGAAGCAAACGCAATTTAGTTAAAAAAAAAATTCACGAGTGCAGGCCGAGTTGAGTGCGTCAAGACAAGAGATTTTGCTTGCGAACGTTTCACTGTGTGATAAGAATTTTGCCACAAAATAAGGTCATATATTTAAAGACAGAAGTCGCGGGCTGTATAAAATCCCACCTCGGACTGTAGAACATCTGGCACAAGTGCCAATAAATGTGTCGTCATATATCAGCTGAAAATATTGGACAAATCTAAGCATTGGTCCCGTTCAATTTTCGGCCGATTCCGATATGCATCCCTACTTTTCATATCATTAATCTTACAAACATAGACACCAGTTTGTCTGCAATTAGCTCACATCAGCCAAAAATATCAGCACAAAAACTAGGCTGAGCTCTTATTTCAACTCTATTCATATTCAACAGAACATTCTAAGATACTTTTCTAATTTTGACACGAGCCTTTATAAATCCATACATGTTTGACGTTACCTGCATATGTTGAAGCAGCAGAAATCAATATCACTAACATATTTATTTACTGTTCATATCATAATGGATGACATCAGTTCCATACAGCTTTACACACTTTGTAGCAGTAAATAGTGACCAATACAGACTCACTGCATCACTCATGTCTGTACAGAAAGTAGTCCAATGTGCATAACTGTTCTTAAAATGATTGTGTATTTTTTGACTAATTTAAAAACATTTTGCCAAAGTTGACCCTTATGAAGCGATCCATTACAGGCATAATCAGCCTTGTGCACCTGCTACACCTTTAGCTTCTTACCAGAATTGAACAAAGACAGCTAATTTGATCAGACATGACTTGAGTAAACAGATGATGTCCAGGAACTTGTGGTTAAATTACACATTTAAATGTGGTTAAATTAGTGAAATATACACTGAAGAAAAAGAAATGAAGAGATTAAGGTGACTGCTGCTACTGAGGAATCACAACATTCACGCATTATAAGATCAGCAAAGCACAGGGTTAGTACAAAGCTTCATGCGACACAGCTGTGAATGTTTATGTCAAACATTAGGAATACTAAATTAATCAAATTAATATTGAATGAATTCTTAAATGCATTTAATTATGCATAATGCATTGTGGACACTGGATTACTAACACTTATTAAAGATTTACACAACACACAGCTTAATACGGACACTTTCATCATCTAGACTTACATCGTTGGGTTTGTAACAGTCAACCAGCAGCATCTGGAACACAAACACAGACACGGAAATGTTAACTGAGCCCCTCATGTTGCTATAAAAATCAACACAAGCTCAAATTCAACGTAAAGTAAGCTGAAGTGTGTGTGTGCGTGTGAATTAAACACTGCACTTCAATATTCCTAACAAAATCCCACTGAGAAATCAGCTACGCTACTGGCTAATATGAGCTAGATGCCAACAGAGCCGTGCCAATGTTTCTGATGACAAAACCACTGCGTGCTTGGATCCCTAAAAGCAGAGAGACTGACCGATGGCTCCTGCAACCATGTTATGAGTGTTGTTGGTCCACTGGAGGCCAGCACCGCAGTGCTATTTTTATTTGTCATTGCACCAGCACAGCACACTGTATACCTCAGTGGTACCTTTATCGGTCCGGGACTTGAACCGACAACGTTCCGATCATGGGGCCAACTCCCTAGCCGTTAAACTACCAACTGCCCGTTTTATATATCTATATGTTCTTAATTTTAGATCTTAAATTTCATATCAAATTATTCTGACGTCCAAGTTGAGTTCCAATTCCTAAAAATCGATATTTATTAGTAGCAACTCTAAATGTTATTACATGGGTGGAGAGTTAAAATGAAAAGCTTGAATATGCAAAATAAACAGAATCTCTGACTGAACAGAAGCCTCCAGTTCTCAAAGCAGAAACACTTTTGCTGGAGATTTTCTGTGTAAAAGTCGTGTCCAGCCGGGTCACTCTGCACAACCTTGACTCTGATGGCTCTCTCCACGTCACTGGGCAGATCCAGCAGCTCGTCCACATCAATCTCCAGCTCCGGAACTTCATCCTCCTGAAACACACACCAAACAAAAATATTATTCATTGATGTAGGGCTGGGGGACATGACAGAACAACTTATCATGATAAAACACTTCATATGAGTTGATACAAAAAATGACTGATCATTTCCAATAGCCGGTCTTTACTAATTAGCAGGAATAAAAATAATCGTAGGCACTTTGGATCAATTAGTGAGGCTAATAATTACCATTAAGACAAACTCATGAATGTTACACACGCACCTGATTCGTCAGAAAGCAGTAAATAAAGGAATAAAAATGAGTGCAGTATAAAAGGGCTTATAAACACAAGAGCTGAAATTACACTTTGATGTCGATCAACCTAAAACATCTGTGAGAAAACATATATTAAACATCAATATCCACACACAAAATGTGGAATAATGAGCAGTCGGGCTAATGTGCGGCTCACGCACCTGATATGGCTTTTGTTTGTGCGACTGAACATTGCATATTTATTACACACCTTCCTGGCAGTTCACGTTTTTAATAAAATTCCTAAATACACTATCATATTATTTTCTTACTGATGTTGATCATCTGTCACCAGACATTTCACTCATTTTTAAATACTGGTATTTATTAGGGGTGTTGAAATTAATCACATAAAACGGGATTAAAACTGCTTCGATGCAGTGGCAGACCATAATCCGTTCCTGGATGGCCGGTGTCCTGGTTTTCCGTCGTACTTGATTTGAGAACATTCACACCTGATCTCAGGTAGATAACCACCAGAAGACACGCATCAGGTAGGACGGAAAACCTCCAGGACTGGAATTGCCCAAGCCCTGCTGTAATCGATTATATTGGTGGGGTTTTCGACTGGCGGTCCCCTGCCCCCTGGTGGTCCGTGGTGACGTTGCGGGTGGTCCGTAACAAGCAATCCAGTTTCACTACTGAAATCATTTTATTTATTTTTCACAACATTTCCAGATGATTTGGTCATCTTTATGAATAATGAGTTTACAGCAAATATCTAAAAAGTAATAGTAAAAATATACTCCCCTCCGCCAGCTGAAAACCTCTGGATTATATCATAATGACATTGGCTATGGCATAAAAATATCCAGTTAAAAAGAAGATCCTGGTAGTAACTACGGCTGCCCAGTCTGTGTGCAATGTGAGGTAACACAGAAAAATCGATGGGATGCACTGTGATACATCGAGATATCGTATCGTATTGAATTGTTGACATCATCATCATCGTAATCAAATCGAATTGTGACACCAGTGCAGGTTCACACCTCGAGTATTTATGAGGACAAGCTGAGAAATTGAGAATTGTAAATGAAACACAAAACGAAGGAATGTTTATTCTTCAAGACAATGACAAATATTCACTAAGCCTAGTCTCTGTGTGTGTGTGTGGTCGTGTGTGTGTGTGTGTGGTCGTGTGTGGACGTTTTCCCTTTTTATCTGTGAATAAAGTGAATTAGCAGATGGTGAAGTACCAGACCAGACTCCTCAGCTATTGTTTAAGCTTCTCTGCATAAGGGGATTCTCTGCACTCTTTGTCCCTGATTTCCTCCCTCTGTTCCATCAGCCAACAGGACGTGCTCAAAACCCCTGAGAGTCAGACTGTGTGTGTGTGTGTGTGTGAGAGAGTGAGATGACAATTTTCGCCCACATCCTGCTCACACAAAAAGAACACAATGTGTTTTCTGTACTCCAACACCTTCTTACTGACGACACACAGCGAGGCTTCTGTTCTTGGTCTGTAGAAATGGGCTGAGGGAATGTTCTTTGGGGCACTTGTTAGCGTAACGGTTTGGGAGTTGGACCCGGTTCAAGTACCGGACTGGTAAAGATACCGGTGAGGTACTCATGAGCAAGGTACCCTCCCCAAGAACTGCTACCAAAAAGGGCGCTGGCAAAAAAAACTGCCCGCTGCCCCTTCACGGATGGGTCAAATGCAGACGTGACATTTTGCTGCCGCGCTGTGCCGTGTTCACAAACTTAAATATATGTGAAGCCAAAAGCAAATCCAGCTCAAGAGACAGAAACTTGCCATTCATCAAACATTTCCTTCCTCACCGTCTCCCTCTCTCCATTTCACTTTCTAGATCTCCTCCTGCTTTACAAACTCACAGCTTTCAAGGACAGCTGTCACTGCACCTGGCTTTAAATCAGGCCTCCAACTTATCTCTCTCTCACTCACTCACTCTCACACACACACACACACACTGAGAGAGATTGAAATTTCCTCATGCTGTGCAGTTAGGCACCATTATTCTGCATCCAGTATGTTGAGCCGTGTATTTGTCAGGCTCACACTGTATTTTTCACGAGTACGTGTGTGTGTAAGTGTGAGACTGCAGTCTCTGAGCAAGCATAAATGTGACAGTATGGGAGCAGGTCTGAGTTATGAAAGAATTCACACTGACCCATATTGCTGTGTGGCACCAATACACCAAAGTGGCTAATGTGGGGCCAGGGCTAAACACACACACACACACACACACACAGACTTCACCATTTACACTTCTTTAACACTTACGATCGATCAGCAGCTTAAAACGCTATTAATGAGGCAAGAACATTAACCTTCACGCTCACCGCAGCTGAGAAACGTTCCAGATCTCCACCATAAGACCTTTACTACAGCAGGACTGTGTTTACAGCTCATTATAAATCCCACAACCGGCCGGGCAGCTGGACAACACCACAAAAACCCCATCACTGGATTTACACTGCTGTACCATAAAACTAGGGATGTGCAAAAAAAAAAAAAAAGAGAGAGAAATCAAATCGAATCACGGTTCTTTCGCTGTCAATTCAAAATCGATTCATGCATTCCAAAAAAATCTATTCTTATTTTTCAACTAACGTAATGGCACTAGTTCACTTCCCCCCCGACACGAGTTCAGCTCGCCAGTCCTACTGATGGTGCAATGTGGGAGTCTGCCCAAATAGACCTCCTTCACGTGAGCACGAAGCAAATGCAGTAAATATGTTACATTTAGCAAACTACATTTGGTTCAGTCTGATTGTTGTTGATCTGCCACAGCCAAATGGGAAAAATATCTCAAAACAGCAATCTCAAAACACAGAATCTCAAATTCATCTATGTATTAAATTGTGAATGGTTTATGAATCGTGAACCTTTTTTAATCCAATTGAATCGTGAGATTTTCTGAATCGTGCAGCCCAACATAAAACCCCCAGGTGTCTGACTCCATGGCTATGGCACTCATATGGCAAAATGTGGGTCAAAAAGCAGCTACTGGTTAATTGTGGCCTTTTCCATGAACCCGCTCATTAATGTGGAAACGCGAACGCTGAATGACTTTATTAATATGAATATTACTCTTTAATAATGTTATACGACAACAGCAGTAACAGACCTGTTTATCTACTTCAAGGTAGATGACTACCTGTCTACAGCATTTTTTAAATCTTTATTTTAAATATGTAATATCAATGCTGAGATTGATTCTATAACAAATGGAGCTCTACTGATGTGGTTTTACATGTGTGACTTTGTTTAACACAGCAAATACAAAAGCTGAGTGTGAAATAAATTCCAATTACTTCTTTATAATAAACAAAATAATAGTTAATGACAATGTAAGAAGTTCCAGCTTTAGTACAGTGACGTTTTCATATCGCAGTAGATGCAATGAAAAATTACATTCCACTATTTAAGTTGGCTGTTATATTAAAATGTGCACATTCAAAATATTAATTACTGAAACAACTTTAATATTCAACAATCACCTGTACACCTATCAGCAACTATTAATACACAAATCCAACTCAAAACTGTAACATAATCCACTCACTTAAACGAAATATTAACTAAATCTACTTGAGTTCTTGTGAATTAAAATTTATTCAATGTAGAATTATGTTAGGACACTCAGCACTATTTTACTGTGATCTACACTGCCCTCGTTCTCTCTCATGTTATTCTCACCATACTATATCCTTGATTTATTTCTCAAACGTGTATATTTTATTTTATTTTTTACCTTGAATGTAGTACTTCAGTAACTAAGACCAGGACTAATACATTTTTTTTAATTTGTGATCTTAAAGCTAGTACTGGTCTAAAATATTAGCTAATATCAGACTTGTAGATCAGACCGATGGTTGTGATTTTAAATGAACATCAGATTATAATTAGGAGGTCACTGATACATTACATCCATCTCTGAACTTGGACACAATCTTTTCAATGTTACCATGAAGAAAGAAACACAGCAAATGCTAGTTTCCTTTTAGGAAGGGAATGTTTGGCCTGAATCTGAGTTGAAGCTTGTTGTGATGTAACGTGCACAGAGGAAAAAGTGGCCCTTAATTGGAGAACAAACATTTCTGGGACTGGGGCAATTTCACGGATATGTTCCTCTGTCAAGACGTATTAACATAATGACGAGCTGCAGGACTCCTGACATTTTACAGGTTAATAACATAACTACAGGTGTACATTACAAACCATAAATGTCTTCAGGCTGCTTTTACCAAACGTTCCAAATGGATTATAATGCTTACAAATAAACAGATCTTCTGAAATCTCTCTCTCTCTCAAAAGCAAGACATATCCAAAAAGAGCAGCAACTCACCTGTGACAGTGAGGCACATGCAGAACGCAGCACTAAGACAAAGGCCCAAGCACATCGTCTTCCAACAAATAACACAGCTAACACCCAAAAAGAACACTCAAATGCTGCGGTTCACCACCTCTTTATCCACATAAAGTAATCTGGGTCAGACTTATTGGCCGGGAGCTTAACTAACTACAGCAGGCTTCACATGTCTCAACAGATGACATCACCTCGGTGGCTACAGGAGAAAACCTCTACGATCTATAAGGCCAAAATTTTGTTTTGAAAAAATCTTGCCAGCTACAAATATACATACATTAGTCCAATAAACAGGTAATTTATGGAGTATTTTATTTTGAGAGCTCTACTCCTGCAGGCCAAAATGCACTTGCAGACTCTAATATTGCACAAAGGCAAAATGGTCTTATCTGATTAAGAAGCAAGATTTTAAGTTCTAATGCAAATATGTGAGATGCAGTATAATTTGTCTTGTGCAAACCTGCAGGAGCCCAACATTAGACACCGTCCTGTTGTCCATCACCTGCATGGTCACCTTTGTTTTATGGCTTTGTCTATAGTTGGGTCTTGCCACGCCCTTCCCTGTACAAACCACAACCATCCTAATGTTGCTTCATAGATCAGCGCAATTAAAAATGCCAACAAACACCAATGATAATATTAATAATGTGTTATTAGGGTTATATATATATATATATATGTATATAAGGGCTATGAATGTGGGAGGTGTGAAGAGGTGGACGCGGGAGCCAAAATCAAATGAGAGAGAAAAGACAAAGGACTGACTCTTTGCCACAAAGGATTGACCAGAAGGGAAATGATGGATGTGAGGTGAATTGTGTGTTTTGTTATCTTTTACCTCGCAGTCGTACAGAGTCATTAATTGACTGACTATCCACTCTTCCAAATTCAGCCTCCTCCTCAGTTCTTTTCTGTCGTATTTGACGGTGACTCGTCCTTGCTTCTGTGGAACTTCCTCCTCGGTGCCGGGGGGCGTTTGGAAGTAAACCCGGGGCTGTGGCGTGGACTCCGGGCTCGTCACCGCCGCCATCGTCCGCGTCACGACCTTTTAACCGAAGCGCTTTTTCAATTGAGAGCGACGTGACTTTGCGACAGCAGCTCCGACGCCTCCGTCTCTACTTGCGTGCTCCCATGTGGAGCTCCATCACATCCTGCAGATCTGCTCCACCCGCGGCTGATCCACACACACACACTCCGGCTCACACGGCTGTCGGACGACCGCAAACGCGCTCAGGGTGGAGATGGAGGGATGGAAATGGAGGAAAAGCTTTCATTTGACAAGTCACTGCCAAGCGTCTCACATCTTCAAGTCCATCTTCCCGAAACCCGGCTCTCAATCCTCTCTTTGACACAGGTTGTGGACGAGTCCAAATCCGCGCGTTTGTCTCCGACAATATTCCCTCTTTTTTATTTTCCTCTTGATGCAGGTTTAGGTAAGAAGACATGAAAATGGACCGGGGTTACCATTTATATCCTCTTAAATGTAAAGGTTTCAGTATAATAACGTTTTGATATATGTAAACCTTCCTCCTCCACCTCATGACACCCCCACCCATCTGATCTGAATGGACTTTTCCACCGAGGCTGGGGAGTCTGACGTCATTTTGTATGCGGCTCTTTTACATTTTCCAGCTTCCGGTTCTCGTTCGTTAAACGTCCACAAAAAATATCAAGACTTAAAAATAACGTTTAAAACGCTTTTCACTTGCTCTTTAGTTAATATCTGTGTTTCCTGTCATATACTTTGACACCAATTGTATGTTAAATTTGCATATATGATTATCAATCAATCAATCAAAATTCATTTATTTAAATACATAATATGAGCGTAATCTTTGCTTTGTGTTATAAGATAAACCTTTATTTGTCCCGAAGATGGAAAATTTGGATTGTTATAGTAGCCAATATAAAAGAGTTACATATATTTTAAAAGTATATACATTATAAATGAATGTACATTTGTGATACTGAATTTGTAATTGTAAACGGTAATTTAAACTAAACTACAGACTGAGTCCAAAACATCGGCAAAAGTGGTGAATTATATGGCCACAAATAATTTTCATCACAGAAGAACGTTTATTGGTGTGCCCCTACCCCCACTGACAGACATTTTTCAGACCCGCTGCTACAACAGAGCCAGGAACATAGTGAAGGACCACTTTCACCCACTACATGGACTCTTTTCACTTTTACCGTCTGGCAAACGGTATCGTAGCCTCCAATCTGCCACCAAGAGACTGTGTAACAGCTTCATACCACAAGCCATCAGGACTCTGAATGCACATTAATATCAGAGCTCTCTTAAAATACCTCAAACTACCTCACACCTGCACTTTACATACCTACTGTCTACTGTTTACATCAGGCACACTCAGATGCACTAGAGTTAATCAAATAACTGTATACTCCTCCCTCGGTTGATGTCTTCAATTCTACATCTAACCTGTGCAGTATAATAATCATGTGCAATATCAGTCAAGATTCAAGATTCAAGATTCTTTATTTGTCACGTGCAAGTTATACAGGTACAACAAGCAGTGAAATGTATCCTGATCCGCTCTTTAACTGTGCAATAGACAAGGAAGATAGAGACGCAACAAGGAAGATAGAGACGCAACAAGTCATTAAGGTTTACATCCCCACCTTCAAATAGTACTGGAGTGTTGTGTATTTATTGTTCTGTCTATTTATTTATTGTGGTTGTTTTTGTATTGTGATGCTCCTGCACTCCATCTGTCATAAGCTGCTTGAATGCTGATGCTGCCAATGTGCCTTAAAACATTACTAAGCAATACTTGTTCACATTCCATCTCTTCACTAAATGTCACTTGTGTACTATATTATTGCATTTGTTCTGTATTTATTGTGTTGCTTGTTGCACATTCTGTCCTGTTGAATATAATCTTCAGTGTTACTATATGTTGCACCGAGGCCATGGGGAAACGCTGTCTCATATGTCACCACAAGGTCACATTCCATTGTGGTGTGCTGTGCAGGGGTGTGTTCACAGCGACAAATAACTGCTCACTTAAAAATATGGCAGAGTAAAGAAATGTCAGTAAAGTGAATATCAATGTACTGAAAACAATCTAAAGTCTAATTAATTTAAAGGTTTCAGGTTGGACTCTTTACTCCATCATAATAGTAATTGATGTAAATTAATTCAATATAAGATAAAATATGTCAAAAGTCAAAGTAAACCTTATTGTCATCTCTGCTATATATGTGTACATAGAGAGAAAAGATTTGGTTTTTACAGTACAAAGAACAAATATAGAATATGAATATATAAATAGACTATAAAATATAAAACTAAACTAGAGGTAGAAAATGAGACAATTTCGAGAGTGCAATTTAGTTACACTCCATTTTAAACTACAATTATGGCTTTGGAATTGTCTTTAAGGAAATACGCTTTAAATATGTAATTAAATTAAGTACCATTAAGGAAGACCAATTTCATAAAAATTCAGTGAAACAAATGAGCGCAGACAGTGTCTTAGCTAATTTGTAATTCATATTTGAGTTTTCCTCAAATCATCACTGCGATAACTGAGTGTTAAACCACCAGGTGGCAGAATGTGATCATCACATGCTCAGTGTGGCCCACATTGTGTTTCTCATATACATTTGTGATACTAATGACAGCAATCACATTTTAATACCTGCTGAAATGCATTCCTCTTAACAAAAATATGAATATTTTTAAGGTGAGGATCAATACACAAAAATAACCAAAATATCAATAATTAAGTATCGATCAGTCCATCCCTAATTGTTAGTAGCTTTTTAGCAGAATCCTGGAAATGAGCCTCGCTTGGTTGTTGATTTGGAAATTTAACCACAGGAATTAGGAGCTTGGTTGCTGTGGGCTTTGAGGCTACATCCACCACTGAACAGTCCTGACAAAACAGCAGCTCATGTCCCAATAATGCGTTCTCCTTCCAAACAAAACTCTGAGCTCAAGCTTTGTGTCCTGAGGCATATCAGAGCTGCATTAGCAGAGCTTCAGCGTAATGATGTGCATAACGAATGCTGGAGGAATGTTGTACACGGCGCCCGGCCCTCAGCCTTCTCTAAGAGATGGCTTTTCTGAAAGCGGAGGTGGCTCTTCGTCGCTGAGGCTTTCACATTTCCAGCAAAATGCCACCCTGTGGAATGGGCCCCAAATGCAATCCCGGGCAGGCAAGAGTCTCCTGCAGCATCTTAATGCACCATGTAATTGGTTCTGTGACTCTTGTGTGACATTTGCAAGCTTCAGCTTATGAGCTTATGGAACTTGGAGGAGACTTGAGAGAGAGAGGTTCCTGGATAAGGTTGGACGATATGACCTCAAATCAGTATCACAAATTCAACATTTTACCTCAATTAGAATTAACCAACAATTATTTTTTGATTGTCTTTTGACTGCCTATTTAGTTTTAAAATGCTGTTTTTTTCGCTGTAAGAGTGCATAGAGTGAAGGAAGCACAGACGTAGTGGTTGTCTGGACAGCACACCCAGTAGGCCATGACCTTTTAAGACTGGAGAAAGTAATAAAATTGTTTGAAATAACAGTGATGGCCAAGATTATGGCTATTAGAAGTTCTGAACGTCAATTGTGAGAAATTTTCATATAGTTGCCCAGTCCTATTCCTGGAGCAGAGTAGCAGTCCAAAACCTGCTATGAAGTGCCTCATCAGGGAGAGAATACGCTCCAGGAGTCCGACAGGAGCGTAAAATGTTGCATAACCACTCACAAGAGTGACTTGATATGTTGGGTAACGTTCAGAAAGCAAGCAGGGCCCCCTCCTCCCAGGTAGTTATATACAGCATATAAACACGCACACACACACACACAGGACAGGAAGGTAGAGGGGTTCGGTGGGAAATCTACCACAGCAAACCTGTATCTTCTCCCTCTCAGGCTATAAAAAAGACACAGCAACTAGTCCCAAATGCAGGAGAGAAAATCTGCAAAATCGACACCTTTAAAAACGAGGCTGATTTTCAGGTCTCTGAACACACGGACATTAATTGATAAAAGAAGTAAAACTCTCTCTACATATAGGAATAAAAGATAAATGAAGAACAAAAGACAGAGGCAGACCTAAATAAAGTTTCCAAACTGAAGGGAAGGAGTTAACAAATGAGCCAACCAGTCCAAACAACCAAACACTAAACTGATAACAAGACACCAAATCAGATAACACCGGAGTAAAGAATCACACCAATGAGATAAAAGATCAACTAGGCAGATACAGGTGACGGGGATAACGGTGTTGGTGGCCTAGTGGTAGGACACGTGCCTTGGGACCAAGAGGCTGTGGGTTTGAATCCGACCTCTGGTGTTACCTACACTGGTCCCTGAGCAAGACCCTTAAGTTGCTGCAACCACATGCACGTTCAGTGTAAAAGACAAGTCCAAGACCATAATTGTAGACTGAATACCGCATCCTAATTGTCTCTCTTTCTACTTCTAGTTTAAAGTGTATCAGCATTTACACATCAAATCAAGTCACGTCTGAGTAACGTCCTGAAAACAAAAACATAAAGCATACATGTCTTATACAGACAAAATCATTTATTTATTACTCCAAATATTGACTCATCCCAGACACCAGCTTTTGTTCGTCAAATCACCAATTTTTACAGCACAACTCTTCTTATTTGGTATCAGACTGTTGATAAATTCAGGGTTAATTCCGTCCTAATGGAACCAGTTTTGTGTCCATTCACTGAGGAGCTTGTGATGAATTTCCGCTCTGTTGTCATTAGTTCCCAGTATAGTGTGTGTCCTCAGGATAAAGAATGGACACAAATCTGCTTCCATTGTGCTGGTATTATCCCTGCAGTGTGGTCAGTGATGTGACAAAGCCCCGGCTTTCTGCTGCGCTCACCAGGCCGGCGTTCGGGAGCCGTGAGGAAGATGAGGAGCTGAGACTACAGCGCTGGTTTGCAGGCCGAGTGATTCATCCTCACCCCAAAGTGACACTACGTGATGACTAACTCGCTTCTGCTAGTGATTCACCAAACGAGCACCCGTTCCGCGCCTCTCCTCCCACCTCGGTTTTATTTTCTCCATCTCTCCAATTCAGTCCGCTCCCGCTGCCTCTTGCTCCGACATTCTGGTGACCCGGGAGAAATGCCGCATATGCTCTCGCGCATTTCGTCCCAGCAGGCCTTGCATTTATGTACAGTAAAACACAATGTTTCTCATCCTAAAATGCACAAATTATTTGTAATCTCCAAAAGGGGCAAAGGAACAAAAACCTTCATCTAATATTCATGGAACAAAGTCTATGTCTTTGGGCTAAAATAATGAATACAAGAAAGACAATAATAGCAAGTAGTTCTGCTAAGCTGATAACAGCATTTATCAAGTTTGTAGAAATTAAAGGGTCACTAAAGCCTTTGAGGGTTTTTTGAGACGTTCAGTGACATGTACTGCTCAACTGCGACTGAAAACATTGTTAGACGCAAACATTTAGGCTTTTCTCCTTCCTTTGTTCAAGACGAGTATCATCCCGGGGTACGAGAGAGCGGTGTACACCTGATACGTGTTTACAGTCCCTATCATTTAGAGCTGCATGGTTCCATCTGATACGAGTAAAGCTCAGCCCCAGATCAACTCTGCAGTAGCGTATAGTACTTACAGTATTGAGTAATTAGTATCAATATCCGCAACCTTCCCTCTCTACTTAACAAGAGTTATGATGAAAAACATGACCACACGCAGGGTCCCAGCTAAAGTCACAAAAAACAGCACAAAGGCAGCTGATGCAGTAAGCACCGAAGAAAGGAGTCAGTGAATCAGACTGCATACATGTATGTAGCATTTTTTAGCGCCCCATATTGTTCAAATAGCAACATTGTATATTTCCCTCTTCCATATTGTCGGTGTCGGGTGGAAACCTTGTCCATTTTTTTGCCATAAAACAATTCTATTGGTCAGTCTTCACGTTGGTCTGACAGTTTTAGAAAAAATTTAAACAACGAAAAGTGTTGAAAACGGTTTGTTCATATATTTATATACAACGTTCATATTTTTAGAATATACATTTTTTCAATTTCCTGAAAAATAACCGTTTTAGACATAAAAGGTTTGTGCCCGACAGTGACGTGTCTTGGTTTTGATACAGTTTTAGGCTGCATGAATGTATGTAGCATTTTTGCGGCCCAGACGTCAAAACGTGTTTACCTTTGCTACAGTGCCGATTATAATCCAATCAACACATGCACACAATACATTGGTGTCGTAAAGGCAGAAGGTTGCAGGTTCGAATCTGGGGCAGGTAAATGTACCGCTGAGGTACTCATGAGCAAAGGTAGCATCCCCAAGCACTGCTCCCCCGGGCGCTTGTTAACTGCCCGCTGCTCCTTCACAGATGCGTTAAATGCAGAGGTCACATTTGGTTGTTGTGCACTGTGTGCTGTGCTGTGGTGTGTTCACAATGACAAATAATCACTCACTTTCACTTTATTTGGTGACTGTAAAGAGTTAGAGGGGTTACTTTCTGTCTAAGAAATCGAGCTGTATTTAAGGACGGGTTTCAGGTGCTTTATACACCACTGATGCCGCTGATTTACTGTGCAGTGCAGTGGTTAGAAGAAGGACAAATGGGAACAGAGAGATTTCAGAAACATTTATTTGGACTTTTATTTCAGTAACGTCTCGAATTCACACATTTATCTCATATCCTGAGACGTTTGACTGCTGCTGCCTTTCAATAGTGGAAAAAGAAAATCACATTTTATTATTTTGTTGTCATAGGCATGATATATGTGATATATACTGAACATCTCAGAGGGTTTCATTCCCCCTTTAATGCAAAAAATCTAATCCACAACTGTACGTGCCACACGCTGGCAAAGATCAACTTCACAGCAGCGAGTGAGATATGAAACATGACAGTCGTGATATGGCCAGAGTGGAGCCCATTACCAATAATGGCTGTGTGTGTGTTTGTGTGTGTGTCTATACGTGTGTTTGAGGACCCTTCCACACTGTAACGACTCCTGCAGTGGGGCACCTGTGATTGATGACCTGAAATTGCAGTTGTGATGTTTGTGACTGCGGCACCTCCTGATCCAGCGATTGCTCAGGTAAACTGCCCCGGCTTTCCGTGCTCTTACCTTCCAACCGCAGCCGCGGCTCTTCATGTTTTTCCATTCGCCGTCCTGCAGGTGGGCCGATCGTAACATTACCACTGATGTGATCATGGGGACTGTGATGGCTGTTTAAAGTGGGCGAGAATCCGCTTTATCTGAGCTTGTCAGATGCTGTGGGTAGAAGCCGAAGTCCCTGTGCTGGGGGTCCGATTTCCCACAGATGAGAGCACAGGGAGGAGGGGGGGGCAGTGAAGAGGAAAGTACTTTTTCTGTGGGAACAAAAACCTTACGTAACAAACGCTAATCCCAAGAAACAGCCTGTGCATAACAACACGATCTGAGGACGTTTGGTGCCGATCTGTTTAACTCAAGTTTTTAAAAAAGAGCAGAAGAAGAGGAAAATAAGTGTATAGGAGGGGGTTTAATCTCAGCTGTGAGCATCTCTGAGACTTATTTGAAAAATACTTGGCGTACATTTAAATAATAGCTCTGTATCAGTGCACTGTCCTACTCTAAGTCTTCCCAAACTGTTGATTATCAGACATAATGGTCAAAAATAAATCAAGTCTCCATTTTATACACTGCTCAAAATATGCAAAATGTCATTATAGGTGCTAGGCAGTGTTTATTCAGGCAGTCACATACCTTTGTTTACTCTCCTCGCTTCTGGTGAAGTCCACACTAGTCGAGTGTGAGCCATTTCGTTCGACCGACACGTCACTACTCGACAGTCGACTAGTGTGGACTTTGCCGGAAGCGATGAGAGTAAACAGAGTTATGTGACTGCCTGAATAAACACTGGTTTATACTGTTCTTTTACAACTACTTCAGTTACATATGACCTGTGTCGTCTCGTAAGGAACCGCTTCACGTTGCCCAGCACTTGTAATGACATTTTGAGCGTGTTAAGTGGCTAAAAGCACGTTTAAAACCTGCCCCGAGTGGTTAGCGTTACAATCGCCAGGGTGCCAACACTCGAAGGAGCAGAAGTCGGCGTAGGCAGCTACTGACAGCACTCCATGACGCTGAACAACTGAGTTAAATGTTGAAAGTTCTCCTTTAATACTTACGTGTAATTCTTTCTGCTTGAGCTATTGCTTTTTCTTATTACTATTTAATTAAACCCTAATTTTGTCTGAAGTGACAAGACCAAAACCAAAATTTTCTATTGCTGATAATCTTGTAATTGATGGTGGCAACATGTTGGTGATTTGTGGCACAGTGTGGTTCTCATCATTTCCGCTATTAAAGGAATTTGAGAAGAGGGTTTTTTTAACTCATTTTTGACTGCAACTTTGAAATTACTCGAACGATTTGAGGGATTGCGGTGACACACATCACTAGTAAATACATTAACAACAAAAACAACCACAGAGGACCTGCTGTGACCATATAATATACAATTCAAACTTTAATGTAGTCTTCAATAAATAAAATAAGAACCCAATAATGATGCACTACAGAGACTCATTCCCCTTTTGGCAAATAGTTCACCTTCACAGAACAGCTTCAGTGAGTCAACATTTAACTACACCCTTTCTGTCATACACACACACATACACCCCAAATGATAGTGTTAATTCAACATAAACGGTTGCCGTCATCATTGTAACGTACTGCCTGTAGCACGTAGCTGTAATTGGTTC
This sequence comes from Distichodus sexfasciatus, assembly GCA_032718565.1. Taxonomy (NCBI): domain Eukaryota; kingdom Metazoa; phylum Chordata; class Actinopteri; order Characiformes; family Distichodontidae; genus Distichodus; species Distichodus sexfasciatus. The sequence continues at coordinate 107,299 of JAVGVS010000108.1, forward strand.
ACTGAAAATAGAAATTTGTTGCCAGTACAGTACAGATTTCAAGATGGCAATATACCTAAATTAAGAACACTTGGCATTTAGAAAACAACGTCTTTTTAAAGCAGTAATTTATCAAATGATATTACATACAAAACCAAGCACAAATTGTCACGTTTTGAAATTACTTCATTGTCACTTGTGTAAATATTTCAGTGTTGTAATTAAGGAAAATTCAGAGCGTAAAAAGACGAACAGACGCGCACACACACACACACACACACTCACATAAAAAGACATGCTTTAAGTTTGAGGGATCACAACAGCACGTGTGTGACAGACGGACCGAGATACGCACATATACGGTAGCAAAGTGACGCACGGCAATGAAACCTGCATGCAAAAGGACGACACCCATCTCATGTACTCACACAACCTCTATGTGTGTGTGTGTGTGTGTGTGTGTGTAGGATCCACGCCTTGGCAATGGACCGCACTGTACTACTCTGCCTTGTGCTTAATCATTTGGAAACGGTCGACATGGCGTTACAAAACGTGGCGTTTGGCCAGCAGCTGCAGCATTAGAATCGGGGCGAGGAGTTCGAAAAATCAAGCCGTTACTCCCTCGGGAGATGTCGCTTTGTGCTCTGCTTCCATGACTTCAAATGCTCTGTTGTAATCCGGAACTCGGGATTGCAAGAAGCGGGTGTCAAAGTGTAACGCTTGTGTGTGTCTGGGACGTTTCCTGATCCTCAATCTCTTACAAATTACATCATATATCAACTATAAAACTCGTATCTAAGTGCCCTTACGTGAAAAAGAGAAAAAGACGAGGTCTACACACTCAGGTGCGCCAGCAAACTTCAGCTAACGGCCCCAAGGTGAGAGGGATCCGAGACATCTACATGAACAACACCTTTACGTGAGATAAAAACTCATTTCTTCTCTCTGGCATTTGAGGGTTGGAAACTGAATGGCGTTAAATGGCTTGTTTATATTCTTAAATGTTGTTTAAGTTTATTATATTAACCTTGGTTGGGCGGCGCAGTGGCGCAGTGGTTAGTGGTCACGGCGAGAAGGTCCTGGGTTCGATTCCTCTAGGATCTTTGTGTGTGCAGTTCGCATGGGTTTCCTCCAGGTTCTCCAGTTTCCTCCCACAGTCTAAAAGCATGCACTACAGGTGGATTGGCAAATCTAAACTGGCTCCGTAGGGTGTGCCTGATTGTGTGAGTGCCCTGTGATGTGTTGGTGCCTGCCCAGGGTTAGTCCCGGGATAGGCTCAGTTCCCCACCACGACCCCGACAGAGATTAAGCGCCGCCTCCTGCTCGCCGGACAAAGGCAGGACGCAGCCATGCCGACTACGCCACTGCTTTTTAATTGGTCAGAATGTGGACTTGAGAACAGACGGAACTCTCCGCACTATTCATGAGTATATGGGAACAAAATAAAAAGCAAATCACTGGTCAGGGCCGGATTGGTAATCTGGGATACTGGACAATGAGCGGCAGGCGTTGCAGGGACGGAGTGACTAATCAGGAGAGTCCACGCTTCAGGTTCACTTTTCTCATCGGCCGATGTGAGAAATCTGAAGATGCTCCAGGACAACACTAACGAGTTTGCTGTGCTGGCTTTTCACTGCACAACCTAAACAACGCCAATGTAAACATAAAAGACCACATTAACAAAAAGCACAACCAGCGCACCTTCACTGAAGACCTTTAACGCCCGAGTGACTCCAGCAGGCCTGTCTTGTCGATAAGAACTGTAGGTTGCTCCGTGGGAACGTAAATACTTGATGCTTTGTGTTGGAGCTGCTTTTCTTCTCTCCAGCTCAACAGAATTTTCAGCGCTTTTACCAAGAAACCGTTTCTCATCAGACTACAGTTTTCGATTCCTGACCCCTTTGTGCCATGTGTCTGCCAGATAGAAGGATGACCTTAAAGGTAGACGAGAGGCCGGCGAACGCTACACACCTACCCGAGATCTCCGACACTGAAAGACGCCATGACGAAAAGACAATGACTCTTTGAGACGTCGCCTAGCAACAAGATGCACTAAAAATACACCTTCTGTGCATTTTTGCTCCTCCACCATGTAAAATTCGATCCCATCACGTAAAAGTTGGAGTGTGTAAACGCAAGTGGTAGAGTTGGGATCAAGACCACCTAAAGCCAGACCAAGACAAGACCAAGACCAGAGCGTGTCGAGACCGAGACAAGACCAAGACTCTGAAGGGCCGAGGCGAGACCGAGACCAGGGCAGGGTGAGAATTTCTAGACTGATTCCTCTCTAACGTTATAAAATGAATGAAATGAATGAAAATGAAGAACTACGTTTTTGCGCATGATGGCGTTCCATATGAGAGTCGTGAGCGCTAACGTGCGTGTTTACTGTACATCGTGAATAATGTGTGTGGTTTCTGTAAGTCATTAAAACTAATTAATAAACAAAGCAAATGCCTGTGTTGGTCTCAAAGAGTTTTCATAGTAATATTCTCAGACTACAGCAATAACTCTCAGAAACCAGTTCAACTAAGAGTGCACTTAAAAAGTTTGCATGCATTTGCTAAGCAGGACTGTGGACAAGGACCAGAAACCTGTTGCCAGGAGCGACGAGCATCTCGAACAGCAATATGTCCCAAACTGAACGCGGGGTGCGACAGATGGCTGAGAGGTACGGGAGGAAAACTGGAGACGGTAAACATCCCGAAATTTATTATATCATCATTACTCAAATCAGGGTCTATAACAGGGTTTTATCAGTCCTAGAGATAAGTGTGTGTGTGTGTGTGTGTGTGAACCTGATCTAACACAGCCAGATTAACTCCTGGGTGACTGGAAACACACCAAGTCTCATTAGCTAAAGAGCAGATGGGAGTAACTGATTAGTGAGAGCAAGAATAAATTGATTTGAAATTCAATCCAAAAGGCATTAGAAGCAGAATGAGGCAGCGATGGAGGAGCCTGGCCTTACTTAACGATCAACCAGGCTGGATTAATGGGGCGAAGATTAGGCTTCCACGTTCCACAAGACGCCTGTCAAAATTCTGCAGAAAGTAATAACAAAAAAGTTCACCTTGTGCATGACAGAAATGCAGCGGTCAGGTCAAGGTCATAACTGTGGCTATGGAAGCAGGTGCGCAGACACAATCTCCGTTAGCGCCGTCCGTAAGAGTCGCTTATTTTTGCCACCAGAGTTAACCCTTATTGTAACCCACTCCCAATATTTTGCTAATACACGAACGCAGGGCAGTTGGTAGCGTAACGTAAAGTTGGGTTCAAGACCACCTAACCCTAAACCAAGACCAGGGTGTCGAGACTGAGAGAAGACCAAGACTGTGAAGGGCCGAGATCGAGACCAGGGCGGGAGTCGAGACCAATGCTTCTGGCCTCTCTGGAAGAGAACTACGTTTCTGTGCAAGATGGCGTGCATAAAACACTAATTAACGTTTAAATTAGCGTTTAAAATTAACGATTCTGTGCATAAAACACTACTTAATAAACAACTGCGTCTGTCTCAAAGAGTTTTAATAGCAATGTTCTCAGAGTTGTGGTCTACAAATAAAATCCCGAGTCCTCATTGTCCGAGTCCATGACAAGACCGAGACTTTTAAAATCTGGTCTCACAACCGGTCTTGAGACCTACAACACTAGCGTACCAGTTTGGGTGTTGTCGCCATGATGGAACAGACTGGTAAAGGTACCACTGGGGTACTCATGAGCTAGGTACCATCTCCAAGCACTGCTCTCTGGGAGCTGCCCATGTCAGCTGCCCACTGCTCCTTCATGGATGGGTCAAATGCAGAGGTCACATTTGGTTGTGGTGCACTGTGTGCTGTGCTGTGTTCACAATGACAAATAATCACTCACTTTCCACTTTCCATTCATAGGTGGCACTGAATTTCAAATCATTTCCATCTGCTAAAACCAGATATTAGTCAGGATCAGAATTCGCTGCTTAATGTGACCTCCAGAGCCGTCAGAATTTGTCCTGAAGAAACTGGCCGTGAGTTTAGCGGAGAGACGACGGCACAAAAGCTCGCAAAGAAATCGAAACCTTTTGATCCGCTCACCGTTCCTGCATGCTGTTGTGTGTGTGTGAACACTCCTCTCACTTGAGAAAGGAATTAGGACGCAGCACAATGCAAATAACATTTCTTATGCAACTCTTAAGTCAGTCTCCTGCGTTCCTCAGCGCCCTGCGTGTGGATACGGACGGTGCTTATATCGGATTAGGAAACTTTGTCAGGACCTCATGAAGTATTTGTGTGTTTGCGTGGGTTTCATGTTTGTTGTAGAGTGTGTGGCAGTGCTATACACACCGATCATGCACGGCTTCCCTTCACATTCACACTACTCACGTTAGAACAATCCTGCTTCAGAAGCTCAGACGTGACAGAATGGCAAACCCAACACCGACGCACATGACAACTTAACACTGCTTTTAACCCCCTCATTCCCCGCCCTGTACATTCTCTCACGCACACACAGTCGACAATAATCCCGCACACACAATATATAAGTAAGAGTAATAAATATCAATTATCAGCTCATGAATATACATCAACACCTTTGATATCATTTTCACCTTTCACTTTTGGTCTTAATTCAGGGTCTAACTCTAACTCCTGTGCCATGCAAATTGCACATCTTTTCTTGCCTACAAGAAGAACGAGAAAAGTTTTTTTAAAATCACATTCCTTCATTGTGTTTCCTATTTCACAACATAATAATCTGATAAATAAAAACACATTTGCCCCAAAACCCCCCAAAATTGCACAAGACGAGCACTTGACGGCGGAAGAGGGTAGAAACGCGGTGGAAACAGTAAAGCGGGGTGGGGACGTGGGGCGAGGAGAGCGTTATGGAGCAGAAAGCGTCCTCCGTGGGTTTGGTCAGCGCAGGCTCTGTGGGAGGCCCGTTTGTTCGTGGGGTTCGGGTTGATGGGAAGGCAGTCGGGCGGTCGGAAAAATCTGATTGTTGGAAAAGACGTGTGACCTGTCCACAGAGCCTCCGGAGCAATGAGTGTAATGTACGGAGAGCAGAAGGTGCTGATGAAAACCCTGGCAAAGAAAAAGCTGGAAAATAAAGAGAGATGTACAGACTGGATGTGGAGGATAAGCTTTCTCACATGGCTCTTTATTGTGTGATTCAGGAGAAGCTGGCACACCCCAGCAGTAAACTGTAGAGTAAGAAGTGTCTTCGCGTCTCTCGTTTTCAGAGAGAATCCCCCTTTTCCTCCCCCGCTCAGAATAAAACGAGTTTCCACCCTCTCCACTAGCACCAAGCCAAAAATCCACCTCAGCATAAGCAAAAAGACGGAACCGTTCCCTTGGCGCGCGACACTAATCACCCGCAAAAAAAACAAAACAAATGTAAACACTGATTTGAACACCTTATAGATACAGTATGTCACAACAGCGGAGAGAGGGAGAATAATTAGGTGGTTGCACAGGAAGAAAGTGTTCTCCCTCTCTCTCTTTCTTTTCCCTCTCTCACTCTCAGAAGCCAGGCACGTGGCAGTAGGCCTCGAGCGAAGCCAGCAGGATGTAGATAAGCCACAGGGAGAGCAAGAGCAGGGCGGTGAGCAGCTTGGCGGTCCGCGGCCCTCCCAGTTCGCCCCCGGAGACGGAGGGCCGGCGGCGGTAGAGCAGCATGACCGCGCACACCAGCGCCAGGATGGTGAAGAGGGTGACGGAGAAGGCCAGCGAGCCGGGCGGAACGCGGAACTCCTGGCCCCTGCTCTGCCAGTAGACTGCCGCGATGGTCCACGCCACGCCGATGCCCAGGAAGACGTTGACCGCGTTGCTGCCCGTCACGTTGCCGATGGAGGCGTCGGCGTACTGGTCCTGGATGGCCGCCACCTTGCTGGCAAAGGTGTCTGAGGGAAAGAGAGAGAGAGAGAGATAAAGGGTGGAGGACGAGACTGAGAAGTGGAAAAGGGGGATGGATTAGGGACGCACCGATCCAACTTTTTCAGTTCCGATCCCAAGTACTGATCCGATACCAGGTTTTAATGAATAAGTTGTGTATTTCTCTGTGAGGAGGAGACTGAGATTATCCTGTTCTGCTTAAGACTTAAATCCTGTGTTCCAAACTAACGCAATGTAATAATTACACAGCAATATGTACATGCTAAATGATTTATTATTAAAATAACATCTCAAACATGATTCCTTTAAACACAGTTATGTCATTTAGTGACGCTCCCTAATCCTGCGGCTAGAGTTGGATGTCTCGAGACCGGACTTGTTCTCGAGACCGGACTTTTACGTGGTCTTGGTCTTGTCACAGTCTCGCCGGTCTTTGGTCTTGGTCTTGTCTTGGTCTTGCTGTCTCAGATCGACATAGTGGTCGGGAGATTTGGAGCCAAAAGTATCCAGGATCCAGTATCTATCAACAGTGATGCTCTCGTTCTCTCTCTCTCTCTCTCTCTCTCTCTATTTTTAAGTATTTCATCTAACTGTATTAGTTTTTCAATCTGTTATTTGTCGTTAATGTCTGTGTTCTATTGTTCTTGCCTTACTGAACAACAGGCTTGATATCATTGGCAGTGTGTTGTAATCACGTCACTGCAGACACCAAGATGTCAGAATCTTGTCCTTATTCTTATTAATGCACAATTTGATGTGCAGTTTGTATTGGTATGTAGTATTTGTAGTGTGCATTTGATTCATGTGACGTGTGCGCACGGCTTTATATTGTTTGATTACAGTATTTTACTTAAAATGGTGTTGTTTGACTAAATAATTGTGACCACTGACTTGTAAATAACATCCGCATATCACGTTGTGTTGACTTAACAGGCCTAATCCATTTCAGGGAAGTTGATATCATACGGTGTAATTTGACTAGTACTACTACAATGGGACATGATGCAGTTTCAAGTTATAATTGTGTATCTTCAATCTGATGTTACCATTTCATCCACAAATGAAGTATAATTGAAATCAGTAACATATTTCCCATTCTTTAGACAGCTGTTGGAGGCGTTAGCTGTTTTGTCAGATGACTTTGGGGCCAGTCAGTACCCGTCATGTCAGTCCTCAACAGCACACAAAAGTTACGGGAGTCATTTTTTTCTGTCTCGGTCTCGGTCTCGTCTCGACTCTGTCTTGCTCTTGACTCGGCCTGTCTTGGTCTTAGTCTTGGTCTCGATATCCTCTGGTCTTGGTAGTGTCTTGGATCATCATCGTCATCATTGGATCAACGTCATATCAATATGTAGGAATTTTAGGACTGTGGGAGGAAACCGGAGCACCCGGAGAAAACCTGTATGAACACAGGGAGAGCATGCAAACTCCACAGAAAGAGCCTACGGCTGACCCCGGGGATCGAACCCAGGACCTTCTCGCTGTGAGGCAGAAGTTGCGTGTTCTGATACCAATTAATGACGTAAGGTGAAGTTTTACTGTGTTCGCGAAATGAAGAACAGTTTAAGTTCCAGTCCGACCACCACTACTTTATGCTGTAACAAAGTAATGTAAGGCACTGATTAATTTTCAGAAATATACTCGTTACACTCGTTACGACAGACTTTTAACACAAAATTTAGTGCTGTTTATTAAAAAAATCAACACCACAAGCCTTTTGGCATAAGAGAAAAATGATACGAGTAAAAGAGCTATTTCCTACAGACTGTATGGCTACAGTGATTATACTACACCACAGCGCCCTCCACTGGATGTACAATGAACTGCAGTAAACTGCATTTTAGCATTTTACAAAGTCCTACTTCCACATTTATTTTGGAGAAAGTAACTCAAATGTAAGCCACAGAAGCCCCACAGAAGGTCAAACACACACACACACACACTCACCAGGCACAGAGGTGCCGAGGGCCACGAACACCACGGCTGTGACCGAGTCCTTCAGGCCGATGGTGCAGCCGAAGTGAGAGGCCAGGTCCCCAGTGACGGCGGTCAGAACCCCGATGAGCGAGATGGAGACGAAGAAGCAGGCCCAGCCGTTCCAGTACTCCGTAGGCGGCACGAAGGCGAACAGAACCTTCCAGAAGACGGTCAGGAAGTGCATGATGTAATCGAAGCAGGAGGGCAGGCGCTCTTCACCGCTCTCCTCCTCGTCATCGTCACCTGGGGGAGGCGGCCATCCAAATCAGTTACATAAAGTTAAGTCGTCCGTTTGCTGAAATCATTTCAAGTGTGAACGACTGTAGGACAAACGTAAAATAAACAAAATGCACAACTTGTGCCTGAAGTTCTGGTAAGATTTAGCTACTGGTTAGTTACCTTAGTGGCTCGACTTCTGCCAAAAGGTAAAATTGCTAGCTATACTGGCTTTCTGAGCATACTGGCTTTAAACTGAGATTTTAATCTTCACCAGCGTTTTATTTTAGGGTTATGGGAAGGACAATCATCAATTTTCAATTCTAAGTAGCCGGATTTGTCCCTGCATCACTTCAATGCTGAAGCTGCGAAAGAAGGTTGAACTCGGAGTAAGCAGTGTGATCTTCCCACAGGGTTGCACGGCAGGTCCACATGACAAGCCTCATTACCCACCGAGACTCTGTCTGCAGCGACCCCAAAAAGATGCCAAGAGTCAAGTGGATTCATTCTCAAAAGCTTCAATGTTCACATGTTGGGAAAACGTATTGCGTTATTCAGAAAATGCATTTATATCTTTATAACTACTCTCACATTGTGCACATTTTGCACGCGCTGAGCAGTTTGGGTAAATGTAGTCATCTAAGTTAGCTTAGTCAGACGTTAAAGTTAGATTTTGTCTAGCTGGCACCTGGTGTTGTGTTGTCCCTCCAGGATTTCACGAGTCTTTTTAGAGATTGTTGCAGCCTAAAATGCCTGATTTTGCGGCAGCTTTTCTAAAAAATTGCGATGGATGTTGCGGTGTTTTTAGCCACTTTGTTGCGGACGCTTGCTCTGGTCCGAATCAGTTGATAATTTTGCAAACTTGTAGCATTTTCTCTTTGGTTCGGTTTGTTTTCACACGCGAAAAAAATCCAAGTGTACCAAAATGTGTCGCTTTAAATCACGCGAGAACGTCCTCTCCGCTTATTGGTCAGATGTGTTTGCCACGTGAACAAAAATGTAAATACAGGAAGAAGATTCTGTGTTGACTGTTTCAAGATGGAGAACCTATGTGGACTGGTTGTCGCCCTGGTGATTACTTTCTACATCTCGTGCGTTCACCACTTCAGACAAATTATTGCGTTTGAAAATCAAAGCAAGTCAAAGTTGCAGAAAAAAGTTCAGATTTTTCTATTTGTTATGATTATCAATTAATTTTCATTAATTTATTTATTAATTAGAAAAAAATCCATTAACCGTTTTTATCACACATTTCCTGCGTCTTCCAAGCGTAACAAGGAAGTGGGTTGGCTCAACGTTTTGCGGGTAATGACAATGGTTGGTCAAAAATTGTGGAAAAGTTGAGGTAACTGGTCAAAACTGCAAGGTCGGGATGAATTCGCAGGGATTGGCTGAATTTGTGTTAATAGTTGCGATCGCAACATTGCGAAATCCCGGAGGGTCTTGTTGTGGTGTTCACACCGTGTCTCAACTTGGAAATGGTGAACACAGCACAGCCTCTTCATCAGATCACTCTGCTGAGGGGAAGTTAGTAGCATAACGGTTAAGGAGTTCGACCTGTGATCAGAAGGTTGCCAGTTCAAATCCTGGACCGGTAAAGGTACCACTGAGGTACTCATTAGCAAGGTACCGTCCCCAAGCACCACTCCTTCACGGATGGGTCAAATGCAGTGGTCACATTTGGTTGTGCTGTGCTGTGTTCACAATGACAATCACTTACTTTCACTACTGAAACTGTACTTGTGATATATTGGAATCTACAAACGGAGTCAAAAAACCTCAGTAAAGTTGCATCATTTACTGCATAACTGATTTTCTAAATTTTTACTCTGTTGCATTTTGAACTGAATAAAGAAAAAAGCAATTTTTATATTATACACACATTCAATGTGTAGCTGCAAAACCCTACAAAACCCCAAACCTGTTCAAATTGGTTCAAAGCAGAGCATCGCTGGCAATGTGACCGACCTTTCAACTGTTTTGTAACTTGTAATTCCAAAAACAGATAATTGCTGTTGAATTTGCTCATAAATATGTCATTGTTCAGTGATACTGTTGTTATATGTTGTTAATATGAAAATACCTTTGTTTGTGATCATTTTAAGTTCACAAGGTATTGTAGCAACATATTTACAGTATGGTGGGTGTAATATAATAATTTGTTGCAAGTGTATTCCAAAATGAAAGAATTATATATATATATACACACACACACACACACACACATATATATATTTACACCACAAAACCCTGAATTTTCAAATCACATGCAGCTCATAATCTGACATAATTCCTTTTATTTCCATAAAACAAACTTAAAAAGCTCTTTTTATGCAAAAATGTTGAACATTTTATAATTAAACAAATTTATAAAATTCTTTACAGATTATATAGTTAGCTAACACTGCAGTGTTTCTTGCCATCTGTTGATTTTATGTTCTAACAGCTCTTAAGCAGGGTGTGTAGCAGCTGAGGTGAACGTGTTGAATGAATGAAAGGCTGCGAGGAGTTTGCAGGCTTGCATTTGGGATGAAGATGTGCTGTACATCACCACGTGGGGACAATGGGAGCTGTTAGACGTTAACAAGATAAGGAAGCAGGTACCGGAATATCAATGAGACGCAGCAATTAAACACTGACAGACAGGAGGGGGCTCGGGGTGTGTGTGTTTCTGACTTAGACTCATTTTGGGGACAAATTTCATACTCTACACCCGCAGTTAGAAGACTTCACGGCTCTCTACGCACTAGGTAGTGCACATGGAGAGTCACACACGCCCTATTTGACTTGGTACACTACATAGGATGGATGTGTCTTTTTCTTTAAATGTTGTGCACGACGCTGGAAATGCTCCGTCTTCGCTCCACTCTGCTTTCACACCCGCTTGACTTGGTGCTGTGCTAAAAATGTTAGAACTGTGTTGCTATTTTTGTGTCAAAATTTTGAGCACTCAGTGGAACTTTAGTAAAATATCATGTCTTTACACACTCAACTCCGCCTACTCTCGAGCTTGACTCGTCCTTCCTTATTTATCGCATGAGCAGATAGCATGAAAATATCGGATATTGGCACCGGCCAATAATTCCCATATCGTGCATCTCTAATACTATTTTGTGAGTTCAAAAGTGCATCGTTTAGGTTGATTGGCGAGTCTAAATTGGCCCCATAAGGTATGAGTGTGTGTGTTTGTGTGAGTGTGTGTGAGCTGCGGTGTGTTGGTGCCTGTCTGGGGTTGGTTCCTGCCTCATGCCTGATCTCCTGGGATAGGGATTAAGCTGTTCAGATTATGAATGAATGAATGTATGAATATTATTTTGTCATTTTGTACGGTCCCCAAAAGTGTAGTGAAGTAAATGTGTGTGTGTTTGTGTATGTGTGTCACTAACCTGCACTGACAGTGACAGCGCTGACAAACTGTTCTCTCCAGCTACTGCTGCCCACCACCAACGCAAGGTTAGTCTTCTTTATCAGCTTATCCACGGTGTTCTGAAAACACCAACACATGCACACGTGCGCACACACACACACAAACACACACACACACACCATAATGTGACTCGACTCACCTCATCTCCAATGTGACACTGAGCATCATCATAAAACACTAAAGCAGCCGGGCACTTCCAGGTCTCCATTAAACTGATTTTGGGACGGAGGGGTCGTAAAGAATGGGAATGGGAATGGCTCCGGATCTCGTTCTTGTTCCCCTTCGTTTGTGTTCACCAGTTTTACCAGCCGCATAACCGGACGGAGGAATCAGGGACGTGTCTGTCTCACATCTCTCCTAAATCAGCGAGTTCTTCACCTCCACGACCTGCCGTGTGGAGACCATCGCGACGGGGGGACGAGCGAGAGAGAATCCAGACGCCAATAATGACACTGTGACCTTGCAGGTCTTTATGTGTGGAGCGTGTGTCGGGGAAAGACAGGGCCATAAATACTGGATTGTCTTGCAGTGGGACACACAGTCAGTCTGGGTTTTGAAGGTGGAGTTACCTTGAACTCGTACGACTCCTCGATCACCACCTCCAGCTTGGTGTGTTCTCCCAGGCTCGGGCAGCCCATCTTGGCCACCTCCTCCTCCTCCACGCCCACCGGTGGCTTGTTGTCGTTAGAATCTCCTGCGGAGAAAGTAAATGCATATACGCGCATAAATGACGATCTTGACGTGATGTGAACGCGCTGTGCGTGGGCACTCCGGACTCAATGCAGGGGCTCACGCTTGCGATGTGGAACACCCTCGCTAACAAAAACGCTCCAGATCAGTCAAATCTTCCCCTTTATTACAATCAAAACCCATATTTTAGCTGATAAATAACAACAATACAGCTTTTACTTGATATTATTCCAGATGCACATCCATCGCATTATTGTGATGAGGCTCTGAGTCGTGGAGCAGGGGATTATGGGAAATGTAGTTCTCGCCCATAAAGTGAGAATATATATCGAGATATATATTGTGTATTGCAATTTACTTAAAAATATTGCAATGTTATTTTTAGGCCATATCGTTCAGCCCTAGTGCAATGGTTCTGAAATAGAACCGAAAAACCCTAATAAGGTCAGACCGTGGTTTGAGAAGACAGAATGATGATTGTGCCCTGCCCGTGCCTCCACCCTATGACCACTTAAAATAACAAAAATTCATCTGTGTTATTGTGTAAATTGTGAAATTATACTGAACACTATAACACAGATTGGACAAGCTGTATATTTGGTAAATATTACAAGAGGAGGATTCCTCATTTACACCAAATCCTGTCATAATGTTGAGGTCGATCTGTGTATTTTCATTATTTTTCCTTGGGCCAGTAATCGGCTCCTGCGATAGTGTGGCAAATTGAAAGGCAGAATTAAATTAGAGCAGTAAGTGTGTAATTAATGTGTAGAAATGGCTGGGAGATAACACTCCGACATGGCCGCATGTTCTCGACCAATTACTGTCTGTCCTAATATGAATCGTCCTCCGGCTATTTACGAGCCCAAATGTTCAGCTATGCAAGTGTATGTGATTTAGTGTGATTTAATGTAACGTGCGTGATGGAGATGTGAGTCAATACTCCGTCATCACTGTCCCACAGATTGTCCTTCTCATATATCTGTAGTAAAATTTTTGCCTCAGTGAGCAACCAAACAGTGCTCCCCAGCCATCTGATCTCTATTTTTGGTGTTCCAGTAGATCTACTGTATGTTTGTCTGTAATAGAGTTGGATTTTAAGGCTCGACCGGTTATCGGCCTGGCTGATCATCGGAAGCCGATACTGGACATTTTGCCCATCATCGGTATTGGTGTTTAATTTTGACCATCACCGATATTAAGTAATAACAAGGTGACGCTACTGTGGCTCCACTGCCGTCTCTTCTCTCTGTGCTGTTTGCTCTCGACTCACTGCTTCATTTAATGTCCCGCCCACAACACTCTCTGATTGGCTATATGTCACACGAGTAGTAGCCAATCAGCACTGAAGTCTTGTTGTCACTCACACCACAGTCACACAAAAGCCCAGTGTGAAGCTCCGAGAAGGAGAAGAGGAGAGAGGAGAGTTTCAGCTGAGCTTGGTGTTTATAAAATTCAAATTTTTGACAGATTTTCTTTTATTGGCCCTGTTAACTAGCAATAATCGGTATCAATATCGATCCTGAAAAACCAACATCGCTCGACCTCTATTGGATATTATTGCTTTTGTCTCTTTAATTGCTTGCAAATGCATGAACCTTTACAGTGGAAAGATGGAAAACCTCCACCTGCAGCATCTTGCTTCAAAGACCTTTCCTTTATTTGGAAGAAATAAACAACAGGATCAGGGGCCGTACTGATACATTCAGGGCCTGTTTACATGTGGATATTTTTTTCATACATTTAGGCCAGCGTTTCCCAATCCCAGTCCTCAAGGAACACCGCCCTGCACAGATTCGAGTTTCCCGACCCACAGCACAGCTGATGCTACTGATTAGCTAATTAGCAACATAGGATCGGCGTGCGGCGGTGCAGGAAATACCGAATCTGCGCAGAGCGGTGTTCCATGAGGACCGGGATTGGGAAACGCTGATTTAGGGCGTTCGTTTACACGTATCCGCAGAATCCAGCGTTTTGAAAAATCCTTACTTTGGAGGTCATTTTGAAAAATATGCGTTTGAGGTGGCTAAAACTCCAATGTATAAAGACGTAAACATATAAAAAAAATATCTGCATACGTGTAAACAATTAGCCTGTAATCAGATCTGGAATCTCTGATAAACTCTCACTCTTCCTTAGACACAAGATCATTTTTTTCTTTATTAATCCTAATCTAGAGCAACTCCTCTTTATTTTCCTCTGTTCCACATAATCATGCCACATACAATATGTAAAAACTCTACTCCCAGTATGTCATCAGAGTGGAGGAAGATCTAAAGCTCACCGTGCTTTTGTCCAATCTCCAGCAGCACCGGCTCCCCCAGATGGAGGGTGAAGGTCTTGTTCTTCTCGTACTCCTCGTCATCGATGATCTTCACCTCGAGGATCTTCCTGTACAGGCAGGGTCCGAGCGTGGTCGGTGTGCAAGAGAAAAGAGAGAAAAGTCAATTTAGTGAAGGAATGAACAATGCGTTTGATGAGTAATCTCACTGTTATGAAACCAAAAGGGTCACCAAATTGATTCTCCGCCTCTAACACAATAGTTATTTTCTTTTAACACAATATGGAAGCGAGTATATGGTTTGCACAGGAAATTGAAGAAATGTCACGGTGCTCCATGAGCTGGAAAACAACTTTTTTCCCGCAGCAGTCCGACTCATCTCATTGTTCCTGTAAATAGCTGAGCGGGAGTCATATCACATCCATCTCCGTGAATCATTTTACTGATTTTTACACTTCAACCTGACATCCCATAACCCCTTACATTTCATTTTCATATTACGTCACACGCTGGTTTCTTTGTAGCTGAACAAGAATAGAGAACTCTCCAAATACAAAATACCGCGTACATTATGCAACCTGGAAGGTGCACTAGGTTTGAGTATGTTAGCCTACACGTTACACACACACACACCTCAATAAAACACCCACTGCCCACTTTAACTCAAGTGTGTACCTGTTAGAGACAGTGTTCCAGCACAGACCCTGTCCCACGTCACACTGCACACATTACTCTGTCGTTATCTCTCACTTCATCACAAGCTAATTATGTCAGCCGGTGGACTGATGTTAATGTATATAAAGATGAAGACACTAATTTGCTTGTCGTATTCATTCAAATCCATATTACCAACACACACACACACACACACACACAGAGTCTTGTATTACTATCTTTGTGAGGTCTTTCCATAGACTTCCATAATGACTAAAGTACATAATTTTACACCTACACCTAATCCTAACCCTAACCTTAACCTCAATAACCAAAAGCACATCTTTTACCTCTTTTAGTTTCTCAAATAAAACAAGCACATTTTCTATAGTCATTTTTCCTCATGAGGACCTCTCAAATGTCCCCACAAAGCCCAAAAAACAGATAAAAGTGATTTTAGGGGACAAAAAGGTCTCTATCCACCTGTCTATCTATCTATCTATCTATCTATCTATCTATCTATCTATCTATCTATCTATCTATCTATCTATCTATCTATCTATCTATCTATCTATGTCTGTCTGTCTGTCTGTCTGTCTGTCCATCCATCCATCCATCCATCCAATTTATCCAGTTGTCTGTCCGTCTATCTGTCTGTCTGTAAACTTGTCTGTCCATCCATTATTCCATCATTCCATCCGTCCATCCCTCTATTTTCCTATGGATCTAGCTATCTGTCCATCAGCCTACATGTCCATTTATAGCTCCAACTATCGATCCGTTTACAGTATACAGTGCAGTTGTTGGTGTAACAGTTGTGCGTTCAGAAGGTCTCCGGGTCAAATCCCAGACTGGTAAAATTACTGCTCATGAGTAAGGTACCGTCCCCAAGCACTGCTCTTGTTGGCTGTCCACTGCTCCTTCCCGGATGGGTCAATGTGGTTGTGGTGCACTGTGTGCAGTGCTATGTTCACAATGACCTGGTTGTATATTCAAAGACGCTAACAGACTTGACCACCTTGAATATCTTATTAATCACTTTGTCATCATCAGCACCTCAGCCTCCGGAATCTTTCTGCAGTGGTTTAGAGGAGCGGGGAACAACTCACACCATCTGCTGCACAGCCAAACGCATGAGCGAGGGAGGAGCCATTATAAAGACAGACAGAGGAGTAAAGTGTGGACGAGCGGGTGAGCGTGGCCATCTGTAAGAGGGGTTAATGCCACACAGCTTCCAAGCGTCCACGGCTTGGCACCGGCTTTAATTTCCTCTGCGGGGCTCGGGGTATGCCGCGACTTTCTGGCACGTTAGCGCTGAGCTAGCAGACAGCTCACGCGGCAAGTTCGCTCAAAATGCTGCACTCGTTAAACAGCTTCACCCCAAACGCAAGGCAGACACAACATCCGGACATCACTCTTCACAGGAACAGTGTGGAGGTACTTTAGACCAGAAAGTTTCATTTAAGTTGGTTTGGAAACGATGTAGCAACGTCACGTTGTGAGCACACAAACCCCGTCTTCACAGCAAGGACCTAGTTTAGAGGATAAGAGTGTAAATTACATGTTGTTATGTGAAGATAATAAAGCAACCGTGGACAAAGTCAGTGCAGTCACAGTCGATATGTGAACGCCTGTGACAGGAATATCCAAAGTCTGAGGTGGGATTTTATAAGGCTCGCACCTTCGGCCAAAATTCTATGCACGCAGTGGAACGTTCATGAGCAAAATCTCTGGTATTTTCGTGCTCAACTCTGCCTTAATGCGAGAAAATTTTAAACTAACTAAATTGCGTGTTTACCTCGCTTAGTGAATGTGAGCTCACACATGGGCTGTGTCCCGAGCCCTGTACTACTGCACTTAATAGTATGGTAGGTAAGGTGCTCTTATCATACTTTTCTATGTGGTAGTATGCATCTCAGGAAATAGCCTGGGTTGTAGCTTAACAGCTCTCTACACACTAGGTAGTGCACATGGAGAATCACACATGCCCTATTTGACTTGGTACACTAGATAGGGCGGGAAGTGACTTTTTCTTTAAAGTGTTGTGCCCTCGCTCCACTCTGCTTTCACGCTGACTTGACTTGGTGTTGTGTTAGAAATGTCAGAGCTATGGCGCTATTTTTTTGTGCCAAAATTCTGAGCGTGCAGAGGGACTTTGGCGAGCAAAATATCTTGTTTTTACGAGCTCGACTCTGCCTTCTTCATTTATAGGTATCAGCATCGGCCAATAATTCTCATATCGTGCAACGCTACAGTGGTACCGATTTGGGAAAAATCAACTTTTGGCCAAAACTGACCATCACTTATTGTCAGTTAAGCACAGAGTCTGGTGGCGACGTCTGAGAAACTGTGGCTCAGTGGCGTTTAGCTGAAGGAAGTGAAAGTGGAATAACTGTTTATTGTAGAAGTAAAAGTAAAGAGAGAAAGAGAGAGAAAAAAGAGAGAGAAACTCCACTCAACATCTGCGTGATGCAACACACTGAGTCGCTCAAGACGGGCCGCCTGTTTAAACAAAGCTCATGTATTATTTCAGAGGTCTGGAGAATCGAAGAGAGAGAGCGAAAAGAGAAGAGAAGAAAACGACAGCGAGCGCCGACTTTATTCAAGCGCAACGGGACAGGTTTGGAGAGGTGCATGGGTAATGCATGGATGACAGAACACACACACACACACACACACACACTGGAGATGGATTGTGGGGGACAAGAGAGGTAAGTCTGCACAAAGAAAAAGAAATAAAGGATGATGAAGAGGCGAGAGAAACGGAGAGAGAAAATAGTGCACTCGTTCACTTTTCCCTCCTTCCGGCACTTGCAGCAGATGTATCAAAAAGTAAAGTATGTGGAGAGATAGACAAAAAGGGGGAGAGAGAGAGAGAGAGAGAGAGGGAGGGGAGGATGAAGGGGTGCAGAGGGATGAGGACGAGGGCGTACATAATTAAAGCATATGAATAATGCAGAGCTGCAAGGACATGGGCAGTTTGAGGGAAGAGAAAAGAAATACACTCATATTAATTAAGCACGCCCTAATCTTCATAAACACACACACACACAGAATACAAATAACACCAGTCCATTACTTAGCTTTGGTTTCAGTTTTTTAAATGCTAGAATTTTTGAAAAGCAGAAACACAAAAACCTACAAAAACTACTCCCAGTGAAGAGGTGCAATATGACTCAGTATCATATCAATATTAGAGATGCACCGATACAACTTTTTCAGTTCCGATACCGATGCTTGTGCTTTGGGTATGGGCCGATCCTGAGTACTGATCCCATACCAGGTTTTAATGAATACATTGTGTATTTCTCTGTGAGGAGGAGACTGAGATTATTCTGTTCTGCTTAAGAAAATATTTGACTTAAATCCTGTGTTCCCACTAAAATATCATCTCACACATGATTCCTTTAAACACAGTTGTGTCATTTAGTGACGCTCCCTAATCCTGCGGCGCTAAAAGCATCAGGAACACAGAGATTGTGAGTGAGAGCTGGTGTTGTTAAGGAAATTAAACTGTATAATGGTGCGATGTGCTTTTGGTGCATCCCTAATCAATATGGGCCTAAATAATATCACGGTTATTTCAAGCCTCATGTACTTAACATTAACCCAACAGCTCCCAGTTTTACAGTTTGCTCCACTATAATCAACAAAACGATCTACAAACCTATTAACAACCTTCATCATTTCTCCTTTATTCACCCACTCAATCTCATTCCACGTTTTGATCGCACATCTTCTCCAGGAACTGCCCATTTAATTATTAAGGGAGTTTTTCCTGGTCAGGGCGGAGACACATGACTGAACATGATTTCCATTTTTGGCCTTTGCCTTCAGTCTTTTTCCTTTGACGTTTCCACTGTAATCCTGCATTTAAATGTGTCCTAATCTCGCTTTGTCCTCTCTCCTCCTTCTCCCTCGCTCCACTTGACTCCCCGCTCCACACTCCCGTCTGGCCCAGCATGTGTGTAATTAAATCCAATAGAACTTGTTCTTCATTTATTAGTCCAGTGCATTTCTCACACATGATTACACTCCTCACTTCTCCGCACAGACGCTCTCTTATCTCCCGCTCCTCTCCTCCCTTTGTTCTGGAGTTCAGTCACAGTGACCCAATTAGCAGCAGGTCCGTTCCGAGTTCACCTGCCACTGAGTATACAGGGTTAAAGAGAGAGAGACGTCTTTCTCATCTTTTTATCAAGTATCTTGACCTAAAGAATCTGATAAAGTTCTTTATGTTAAGTGTTGATTTGAATCAGTTAATATCTTCCATCCATCATTACAAATACTGTGATATTAAAACACCAGAACATGCCAAAGAGGAACGTTCTTAACCCTTACAACCCTAAGAAAATGTGGTGTTTTTCTTTGTTTTTAGGCTTATTCTAGCGGTGTGTAGAAGTTCTCACATGCATTATGAGATTGTGTTCAGGACGTTCTGCACTATTCAGAGTTTAATGTGTAAATGATGACACAGTCTTAAAATGAGAACGTTTCTGAAGAAAACTGACTTGCGCCTGTAGAAATGTTTACTTTTCTTAGAATTATTCTGTAATTTTTTACTTTATGTAGTATAAACGTGATGAGACTTGCACAGCTGTTATTATGCAGAGACATTCTATGGCTTAGAACTGTGAGGAAAAATGAGGTTAGTGCCAAGCGGAAACACTTCTTTATCCATTTGGTATCCATCAGAATACAGAATAAAATTATTTGATAACATTCATTCATTCATTCATTCACCGAACTGCTTAATCCCCACTGGGATCACAGAGACCGGAGACTATCCCGGGAACTTAGTGGTGCAAGGCGGGGACCAACCCTGGGCAGGCACCAACACACCACTGGGCACATTTGATAAAAAATAATGCATTTTTCTGTATTTATTTTTTTCCTACTGATTACTCTCTAACATGATAAAATAGAAAAAATATTTTCAGATTAATTGAAAATGAATAAACTCTGAAGTTTTGGGTAATTTTGAGCCAATTTGGACTCATTTTGGGCTGTAAAATGAGCTGCTTTTGGCCTTTCTGGGAGATAACTTCACTTCCCACAATCCCCCGTACACCACTCGGATCCAAGTCACAATAATGTGATGGAATTAA